>JAGDQP010003240.1:61627-96076 GCA_022664845.1 Lepisma saccharinum
CATTTGAGTTGGATATTCACATTTTCTTGAAGAGGACCCGACGGATCATATTGCGGTTTGGAGAGAAAAGTATGTTTAGAATTCAACATTCTGTCCATAAACAATCATTTAGTTACTCAGTAATCGAAAAAATTATGATTTAACTAAATCATTTCACTTTGAGATTCAAGTCTAAAATTTCTTGTTTGTAAAATAATACGAGAATCACTGTTTTACATGCAGACGTTTCCAATCATAATTACAAACATTAAAAAATTCTGACCCTTTTCTCCTCTATCACTTTGACTGTAACTATGGGCCAGTTCCACTAAAAGCACTTTCTGAATTTCAATTATTAAGCAATGAACATAGCAAAGTTTGACATTTGTAGGTATTTTCGAATTAAATATGTAAAATTTCATAACTTAGGTTTGGATACTATTTGGGTTTAGCGATCTAGACAGCTCTGGGACTGGTTGAAATTTAGCATAGAACAATCGAACGGAACTAAAGCTGACGAAACAGAGCGCAAGTACTCAACCATTACCGAACGAATAAAAATAATCATGGTGAGCTCATCGTATTAAACCTTTCGCATGAGTAGCTAAAGAAATAACTGAAGTAAGTGCATAAAGCATAATTTTACTTTAAAATCATAAAAGTTAAACTTATAAGGCAAGAAAGAGAGATCTGTTGACGGTTTTCGGCTTATATAAATCAAGGCATCATAACATGTGGACGACCCATGTCCCCTTACCTAGTTTAGCTCCGCATAGCTATAAAACAACCTTACACTGAAAATCTCACTATCAAAATATTACTCATCGTGCCCAAAACTGCTATCACAACCGAAAACAGAATTTAATTGCATTCGAAAGTCCGAAACACGAAAGAGAATAACATTTACTAGACTTTCTTAAAGAGGTCTTCCTTCATTTGGACAAGAGGACGAAATCTTAATTTCCAAAATTTAGCTGCTTCGGTAAGCGGACATGGTTTCGTAATTATGTTTACTGAAATTAAGGTTTTACCTGAGAAGGCGCACTGATTTAAAAGCTCGAAAAGAGTAATTTAAACGTATACTGTAGATATAATTTTACGGAGTATCAGTTGCCTGCTGCATCTTCATATCACTTCAGCATCCAATGTATCTAAAACGACACGCCTTCTTCCTCAACAGTTGAAGAACGCAGGCGCAGAATCAAACAACACCAGAACAGATCTCGGTTTCAAACCAAATAAACCAACAATTTCTAAGCTTTTGGCACACTGAACGAAAAATCAAAGTTATTGAATATTTTAAAACTGGAAATAAATGAAATATCAATTAAAATTTTAAAAAAAATTATAAATCTTACGTGCAAGAAGATTTGCCAATAATAGGAACACACATATCTAAGATGGACTAAGATTTTGGTCCATTAACGGAAGCTGACACTACCATCCAATCAGAAAATGAGTAATAAAAGGAAGACGGAAGGAAGATAAGTCATAAAGTAGTTCAAGAAATAAACCTTGCGCCAGGATAACTAAACAAAAGTAAAACGAAGAATTATACCTGTGCTCGAAAACATAAAAGAAGATGGTCAAAGTATATTGATGACACCGAGATCATCACAGTAAAAATCTTTTGACTTTGAAGCTCGAAACAATAAAAATTGTGACAATAATATTTATTATATTTAGAAAATAGAACGGAGCTTCAAGACCGTTTCATACTCCTCCCACAAAGAGAAGAAGATGCGACATAGAGGAACGAAAACCTAGTTAAGGCAGGAATTTCGGAATAACTTATCATTTTTCTTTGAATTTTTTATGACCTTTAGGTAACTGACTGAGTTTCATTTTTCTTGTGTTGGTTCTACTGGTAGCTTTCAAAATACATAGTCGATTTTCTGTTTTCAGCAATGAGTTTAGTTGGCAGTCTCCAGAATTATCTGTGTATGTGCATCAATTTTTTTTTTTTTTTTTTGTCAGAAAGTTATTTTTGTGCATGCTTACGTTTTGGCATTATGCATATTAGAATATGGCCGTCCTAATTAGTTTCTTTCATACCCTTGATATATGTATTTAATAAATCGCGTTTTTATTCTCCGGTTTCCGTTACGGCATATTTTCTGTCAATTTGGAAGTTGTACAGGCAGCGACGGCACCAGGAAAAAATCGTTGGAACTACGATATTTTATTTGAAAAAGTTGGAGGCTGACATAAGTTTATGACATATGTATAAAATAAAGAATAATGATAAAACTAGGTGCTACAGATTTGCGTTGGCATGAGCTACCTAGCCCCGTGTACCGCCATCCCTGGGTACAGTCTTTCTGTATCGGAAGTGTCCCGTTTTTTCACTTCTTCAAGTTGTCAACCCTATCTGGTCGGACAATGAAGAATCCTCTTGTGACCAGTACTACTGCCCAAAACGTGCACATCTCCAGGCAGTAAATAAGTGAAACTGAAATCTACCGCTGATCGTAACTCTTAGAACAGTGAATTTATCAAACATCATGTATTTAATTTCTTTAGTTCGTTGCTGGTTAGCGTTATGTCATTGCTACCAAAAAATATAAAATTTTCGGGAGATATGCAATATTTGCAGCCTGTGTGGAAATGTTGAAAAGCAAAATGTAACACAGTCGACTTATAGAAGTGTTTATTGGAGTGAAAGAGCCAAAGTACGTGCAAGTATTTAGCTGCTTCCGCGTTGTGAGCGAGCATGTGGAGTAAGTGTTAAAACGTTACGTGTATTGCATTTAATGATAAAAAGAAGCGGAGAAACTTTTCTTTATAGACTGCACCTTCCTTCAGGTATTGAGCGATATGTACGTACGTACAACATTTTCGTACATATACTGTATATACAGTCGGAAATCGGAAGGCTTTTTAATATATAAATGAAAATAAAAAGACACACATCAGTAGTATTATATGCTCGAGATTTCCCTTCCTATGTTCACGTAATCCGCATTTTGCCCACGGATCACACCTCAACACGCCGCCTATGTGAAGGAGCCTTCAGTATCTTCTAGGGTCTAATTTATTTCATTTTCCCCCCTCCCAATACTTGAATTTTCCCTACAGCCTCATTCTCTAACAGTTTGCCACACGTTTTCAACAAAACTTTTCACCGACCATCCATTCGATATGCGTTCCAGAAATTGATGCGTGGTCCAGTAGATGGCAGCAGTATCGCCTTTTTCTGCTAGTCTTTTGTCTTTCGACCATATGACGTTTCTTCGTACTTTATGCTCGTTAATCCCTTACGCGTCGAAATATCCCAATCGCTCTGCGGTAATCATACAATATTAAACTCCTTCCAGTGTTAGTATGGAGTAGATGTAAACAAATCGGAATGTATTCGTCCGCGTCACACACGTGCTCTGGCAATGACAGACGTCAGCTGGCATAGTGGCGAAAATTCCAAAGAGTATGAGCTACAGTGGGTCAGAAATAACTAACGTTCTGACAATGTTATATTAGAAATATTTTTTAAATTATTTTGAAAATGAGACTGATCGGGAATTTTTTAAATTTATTGCTACGGTATCTGTTCACTCTTAGCCGATATTGCCTAAAAATGACTATCCTCTTTTATTATTTTTTAAAATTCGTAGCGGGTTAAAAAGAAATACCACGACCACATGGTTGCTTGCTTAGACTGTCACTAGTCTATTAATAGTAATTTTCTTACCTGTTGATGTGCAGCAAATTCTCTCATACTTTAATAGGTATTTATAAATAACGTAATGTCAGTTTTCTCTCCACAAGATTTGTTGGATTATTAACGGTAAGGTAAAGAAAGGAGAAGGCTTGATTGAAACACCAACCAAAGCTAACTTTCAGAGGGGTAAACGAAACATCATGAGGTCGCGCCGAAGCTGCTCTAATTGCCAGGCAGTAAAAGCAGTCCTCCTTGCATTCAACATATAAGGTAACGTGGACAATCTTCGTTTGCGCTGACTTCGTAAGCAAAGCATTATCGCTTTGCAGGGATTTAAGAAAGAGAAGACGAAGCCCGAGGTTCAAAGGTTATGCACAGATTCTAATAAGGTTGCAGGTGAAAATAAACATGCATCGACGAATTCGAATTCGATTTTCGCTACTAAATAGTAGGAAATCTTGCTACATGTATAAAGACGTTATTGCAGAAAAATAAAATTACGGAATGGAAGCATTTCATAAACACTGATATGAATTGCTGAGAAAACAGTTTTGCATAAATATTTATATGAAAGATTATCAGACTTAAATTAGCAGGATTAGTCAGCATTCGATAATGGATCTGAATTTGTCTGTTCCTATAGTTTCATATTTTTCACAGAATTTGTTAAAATAGCATGGTTTTCACTGCACTTGTAAGAACCCGTTCTTGCCTTTTTGTGTTGCATGAGACCAGCGTGGATTATTGTGACTCATCGTTTGCCACGGAACTGTTTTCTCCGGTCTTCCTTTTGAATCAGCTGTGTTGGCGCGAACCTAATACGCATGGGGAGTAAAATATTAATTGTGTAACTATATAATATGAGGTTGAAATCAGGCTACATATATGATTGAGAATGATAAGTATTCCGTTTACGTATCAAAATGCAGGATAAATGCCAATATCTTCATTTCAAGTAATTATTCTAGAATGTCCTATTTTGCGGTAGGACACTGGCGCAATGAGTACAACCACCAATCAGTGCTCATTGACCCATGTGGATTTGTTTACACATACTTTATACTAAAGTTGGAAAGAGAGTACTCATGTAACTATCTGTCTTTATTTTCATTCAGACCCTTAATACAGTTCTCAGTCGTTTTTACATGGAATAGTGACAACAAGAATTGTACACGTGTGAAGTAATACAGTCAGTATGTACATATAATGTAGGCAGAGAGATTAGTTCGTGTACAGGACATTGTAACAGATGCGCAAATTGTTCATACAAATTAAAGAGCAGTGGCTAACTTTCATCGGTAAGGTGGTCACGGGAAAGAACGGAATAGGTCCTTCAGTATGCCAACCTAGCTACTACACGTTAACGTTCGTTTTTTCTTTAACTTTTTTAAAATTATTTTCAGCGATCATGTCTTAGACGAAAACTAAACACTGTTTTAACTTACTTGAGTTTGTGTCTAATTAGATTGTTTCATATATGTAACTGCTATATCGGAATTGTTGCTTTCATTAGAAGTACGTACTCAATTTCCTTGGGAGCTTTGTCAATTAGAAGGAGATTGAATTATTGTGTCTTCGCTTTCTTTGTGTGTGTCAAACTCAAGAAGTAGTATAGTAAATAATTTGTTACTCCATAGGTCAAAACAGGTACCTTAGCACCCAATCAGCAAATAATTTTCATTTGCGGTGTTAAGTGAATGAGAAATTTATTTATTTTTCTGTATCAATTACAGGGATTCAAATAGATATTTGGCTGAAGCGAAACACTTGAAGCATGGGGCAGATCAAGAAACCGACCACACGGTGCAAGGTATGAAGTATTTGGAAGCTGTGTTATTTTTTCTTCTCACCGGTGATGCCATGGAGAATGATACAGTATCGTCTGGAAAGACAGTGTTTAACATGTACAAGGAAACTCTTAGTTTAATTAAGTAAGTATGGACGAAAACAAACATTTTTTTTGCAATATTCACTTACATCTTGAGTGTTGTATTTCTGAAGTAGCTTTGCGAATGTTTCTGACTGATTTTCGTAGAAGGAAAAAAAAATTCTTGTATGGAGGATATCAAGTACTTTCACAATATTATTACTTATTAGTTGGATTCTTAAAAAGATGTTCAACTGTTCTAGCTGATAGATATTTCGTCGGTAACGGTGTGTCTGGGTTTGTGTCCACTTCTTAAAAAGATGTTCAACTGTTCTAGCTGATATATATTTCGTCGGTAACGGTGTGTCTGGGTTTGTGTCCACTTAATTCATGAATGTTCTTTTTGACAGGTTGAAAGTTCTGACATACACAAAACGATTTCAAATAAATCAACGGAAAGAACGCACCAAAAGAGGCCGTGATCTACTCTTAAATTTATTTTTGTAGAATAAACGTTGTATGTAGATAAGGATTACGTTTCTGACTTGACAGAATTGCATTATGATTTAGCATTGGAGACATTCTTTGTCAGTTTGATCAGACCTTCCAGGTCATAGTCTGGGACTTGGTATAATGGGTCAACCATGTCTGGAAGGCATTTATATGCAATATTACGATCCCCCGAGTCTATAGCCTATGGAGGATGGTGGTGTGGACCAGAAAATGTGACACATTTCTGAGCAATGTGCTTCGAAGCCAATTTCAGAACACAATAACTTTGCGACTGTTTATCACAGCCAAGTGATGTTTACATGTACAGGAGACCTCCACCCAGGAAACATATGCATTGTATCAAGACCCACAGTTTGTTCACACCTGCAGAAGAAAGAATCCAAAATATGACCGAAACATTTTGACATAGATTGACAAGTTACCGAAGGAGGAGGATTTGTGAAATCGTATAGCACAAAAGGGACAAGTGATATCCAAGTTACGTTGCAACTTGGGTGGATTACATGTGCAACCTCACGCACACTGAATGTGCATGTCAAAGCGTTTAGGTCATATTTTGGATTCTTTTTTCTGCGGATGTGAACAAACTTTTGATACAATTCATATGTTCCCTTGTAAACATCACTTGACTGTGATAAATAGTCGCAAATTGGCTTCGAAGCACATTGCTCAGAAGTGTGTCACATTTTCTGGTCCACACCACCCTTTTCCATAGGCTATAACTCGGGAGCTATTTCTCGAGGGAAGGTCATATTTCGTATGACATGGTTGATTCAACTTATCAAATTGCAGCCATATCCCATAACCGGAAAACTTTCCCGATAGTGGTCGAATTGACAGAGGATGTCCCACTGATAAGAGAGAGCGAACAGCGGATATTTTATATTAGTTTACACTCAAGCAGTTGTTTCAGATGAGAGCCGTTTGCATTACAGTGAATGGCATTGAAAGAATTTGCTCAACGTAGCCTATGGTCACATTGTCAGGAAACTTGTACGTTTGGCGATTTCGATGCATAGACTGTATGGAATGGCTTACGAAATGTTACTATTAGAAATGCCGTTGCTTAAGACATTATTATTGGAAGATGAGTGAAGTAAATGGATTAATAATATTTTTCAAGAAAGGGAGGAGAGTGGGCAGTTTTATAACCTGTTTTCAAAACTACTGGAACAACCTGACAAATTTGCAAAACTATTTCGGGATTGCATACGACACGTTTTAACATATATTGGATGGAATTAAACCACAAATTGAACAGTAACGCAATTTTAGGGAATGTGTATCTCTAGCACATAGTCCGGCTATAACATTAAGTTAAGAATTAAATATCTTATAAGACAAATAATTATACCATAAACCTCCTGTTACAAACGAGAATTTTAATACTACACGAAATTACTTTTTTCGTTTATAAGGCACATACAGTACATAAATGTTCCTAGTTTCAAGGTTTGGACAATTAGGTCTCGGGAATTTTAGATTACATGACGTAATGGACAAATTTCAACTTTTCCAGGAATAACAGAGGCTGGCTGGACTTAATGATTCTTTTAGCACTGAAGATCATCTCACGCTTTAATCCTAGTCCGCGGCAAATGTGAATTTGAAGCAAAATTTTCACAAACAACCGTTATTAAGATAAAATGAAGTGTATGGGTGGTACAGCACTATGGCTTACGCCCGTCCCGAACAACAGTTATTGACAAGGGTGTCAACTTCTGGCTCATTTTGTACATTCATTGTCTCAAGGCCTGACACCTACCCTAAAACATAGCATATTGAGATTGTGTTCGAAACAAACTCTGTATCTTGGTAAAGAAGGTGCAGGGACGAATAATATTTCTGGTGATTTCAGTGCAAACTATAACTTAGTAGAGGGCCCGGAGTTCGTACTGGGAGAAGATGGGTAAATATGTTGTGTATGCTTAGTTCGTCCATATAATATAAAGCTTAATCATATTGGTAAGGCGAGGGTTAAGGTAAATGTAAGCTGTCCAGAGCTTGTGAAAAGTCCCTTGAAGATCTTAAATGTAAATACAGTAATGAAAAGGAATGTTGTTTGTTCCCTTATAATTTTTTGAGGTCCAAGAATTGTTTTGAATTCTTTATGAAGGACTATTGTTAATAGTCTTAGCAAATTGTACAAGGAAATACCGGAAAACACTGAACAGATAAATCATCCATAACTTTACATCACCTTAGCTCAAGCAATGTGAAGTTGGAAATTTAAAAAAGTGGTTGATGGATTAGAAAAGCCTGATTTAACAAAGTATCAGTGAAACCGAAGATCTGCTTTGATACTTCTTGACAGTGGTACGCTTCCACTTACGTAATGTTTAAATGATGATGTAATTGATGCTAACTGTCTAAACGAAAATACAGTTTACTTTAAAAGGCATCAACAATATTTTATAGTTGCTATGAGACAGACAAGATTTAGGAAACAAAACGAGAGGTACTCAACCCTCATGGAGACCAGGCGGTAACGTCGCGGATTTCGGATCGATAATGGGTAGATATGGTGGTTAGAATCCCGCGGCTGACCATTTTACAGAGGTTCTCCAGGGTTTCCCTCAGTTTCACCAGGCAGATGCTGTGATGGTATCGTAAACAAGGTCTTGACCGATATTTTCCCCATTCCATCCTGAGCCAAAGATACCAAAACGCCATGTAAAAATAAAACAAGAGCTGTTTATTATTATGGAAAAGAGAACTTTTTGATCCGATGGTCGTTTGCAATTTACAACACAAATTTTGGTATATTTGCTGTATCCCATAATGGTTTACATTTATAAGACAAGTCAGTTAACTTTTCATTACCCACGTTATTCAAAACTGATCAAGAGGATGGATATAAGGACTGAGCCTTAGATGCCTAAAGCCCATAGTAAAATTCAGATTCAAAATTCAAGCATGGATATAAACAGCGTACAGCAAGGTTAGAAAATCTGGTTACATGCAAGTCTGTGACAGTGTGACCACATACACTTATTTACATTGTGTTGTTTGTTCTACTGTGTTCGCCAGTGTAAAAGTTCGGCCGAAAGCATATCCAATGTGACCATAGCTTTAAGCTTATTCGTTTACACTGTCACCGACTTGCACTGGCGTTTCCACACCTGTTTCACAAATACTTTTTCTTCCACCGAGCACACCAGAATAGTGTAGTATCGTGCGTCGTAGTAATATTTTGTAATCTTGTCGTGCGCTGTTAACTTCATATATTTCCTCTTGCTTTGTTCTTAACATGGTGGATAATGGAAAGTTAATAACGAAAATGATTTTCTTTACGTTTTGTTCCTATTCAATGAAAGGAAAATATTTGTAAATATTCTGTTCTGTTCTTCTAAATCAATTTGTGACTAGATTATGAAATGTGCAGGTTTGATCTATAAGCCTTGTTTCCCATAATTTGTGTTGATTAAAAAGAAGTTTGTCATAAAATTCCCTTTTAAGGAAATATTAGTAGTCCGATGGATATATGTAAAATCGTTCATTTTAGTGATAGCAGCTTGAAACTTCGTATGATGATTTTAGATCCTGTTACAAGATATTTTAAGACATTTGCAATACACTGTTATTTCAAAATAGCCACCTATTAGTTCTTTTCTTCAGCGGAGAATACATGCATTCAAATTGGGTTTATTTCAATACTTTCCGTTGCTTTTGGCCGTAGAAGTGTTAAACCTATCCACATTGATTAATGAAGCGTAATTATTGTCAAAGAAATACGAAAATGCGAACTACGATTTTCACGAGTGAAAGGAGCTAATCTTAGGTGAAAAATCAACAGAACGAACACCTAATAACTGTATTTTACCTAGTAGGAGGCATTTACATACTGGCTAACTTTCAGGAACAAGGACAAACAAATTAAATTACTCAGAAATCAATCCAAATATTTAATTCTACACACACACATTTTCTGTTGTTGATGTTTGATATTTATTAAATATATGTGTTAATATCAAGAATATAATGATTTATTGAAAAACTACTGATCACATTTACAAATTCTGTACAATGTTAATTTTCCTTTTGTAATTTTAAATAATAATTCTGTATCTATCAGATGGTATTAATGTTTACTTGCTGCGAGTTCATAATTTTCTATAGTCATTGTTGTTGCATATAATAATATTTTCGCGATTTCGCAGACCAGAGACCAACATTAATAAAGTTTCTAAAGTTTACGGTGTTTATCTTACTTGACTGTCTATATAAAAATGGATGTAGATAAAGTAGTTCCCAGCTGAGGAAGCTCCAGCGAGTGGGGCGAAATATTCTGAAAAATAAGCATTTTTCTGTAAACGGTGTTACAGAAGGCAAAGACCAACACTTTATTTGGTCTTTGCTAGAAGCCTTTGGTTCTAGCAATCACTCCTCGCAGTTACTAGATTTGCTTAATTGTACGCACATTTATACACCGTCACACAACCAATATGTCTGTAAATGTATAGTAATCAAGTAAAAGTAGCACTGAAGAAAAAATAATAAGTTAAATTTACATAACAACGCTACGAGTATGTACGAGGAAATACTTGAGACAAAATTAAAATGCCTCACTGCTTGCAGCCACGACATTTGCAGTTGGTCGCACACTTCATACAGTTGCACTTCGGTATTTCTCTTCACGCCTCACTTTCTGGCGGTAGTGTCATCCATTTCGCCTTTCATAAACCGTCTGGAAGAAATCAGCTGTCTGGTGGACTGAGTACTTTCCAAGACTTTTCCAGAGCATGACCCATACGTGACCAGCTTGTAAGCCACGCAGTGGCCTTGAAGAAGAGCATTTTCAGGGTTCCCACTCACCTGGAAAACCTGGAATAGTCAGGGAATCCAGCTTAGCACTAAAAAGTCCTGGAAAAGTCTGGGAATTTCACTAAAAATGTGATCTTGGCAAACGAGTGGGAACCCTGATTTTAGCTTCCCTTCTAGCACAAGAGAACTATTCTAGCGGGGCCACGGTGTCTCAGTTGGTAGAGCGCTCACCTCTGGTGCTAGGGGTCGTCGGATCGATCCTGCTCACCATGTGGGCTTTGTGGTGGACAAACACCGTGTGCGTGGGTTTTCTAGGGGTACTCCCACTTTCTTTATCCCATCATCCATACGGCTTGAGCCATAGTTGCCGAAAGGTCTTAAAATAAATTCAAAAACTATCCTAGCGTCGTTAACGTATGTGTATGAACTGCACCGGTCGTACAAGATCATGACCATGTTGGCCAGTTCTTCAACTATTTTTTTGGCATGTGGGCGACGACAAATACTTGAAAGCACTGATCACATCTTCAGAGGGCTTGCAGGTCGCCCATGCTGAAGATTTCCTCTTCTTGGGAAGCGAGATCTCGTCAGATAACGATGTAAACACTTGGATGATGCTACCAATGCCTCTGTGAGGGAGTTCCTTGTGGAGCATGCAATGGGAAGAAAAATGAAAGTGGATCTAGTTGCATAACAAACAAAAAAACAATGGAAAACAAGCAGTCTCACCATTCAACAGTATCTATATTCCCAACTCCTGTAAACGCGATATGGAATGTCCCAGAAATGCGCATTCTGAAAAATTGCACCTGTACATAAAAAGACGGGCGTTACAAGTGTGTTCTAAGTTCAAACAAGTTTATCAATTAAGTTTTCCTAGCATTTACGAAAATTACTGAACTTAATGAGTAACTGAATTAAGATAACACGTTGTAAGAGAGGCAATTAAATTTTTCTGCATTGCATAGCTGCATGAACTAACAAATAAAATAAAGCCTTTGTTGTACTTTGGTTAATAGTTAATGATGCACGTACCAAAAGTTGAACTAATGTATTGATTTTCATTCTTTTATAGATATATTTCATCAAAGTTTTGTAACGCACAAAGTAAAACTCGGCGAGGCAGTCTAGAAAATAAACTTGCAGTATTAAGGTAAGATATTTATAAGTATGGAATGTTACTAACACGATATAAAGCAGTCAACTGTTCTTTCTTCACACTTGATACTTTCCGTTTTTGTGTAACGTTTTGACTGAAGCAGTTTCAAAGGTAAGAAGGATTTCAGTCTCTCATTATTCCGGTTTGTGTAAGTGGCAAATTGATAAATGTTCACATGTTTTCACCCAACTCATTTAATGAATTTAGGTATTGGTATTTGAGGTCTAATCTGACAAAGTGGCCGTACTATTTACGTTAAAGATTAAAAGTAAATGAGAGCCTTCCGAGGATTAATTTTATTCGTTAATTGGTTTTATACAAAACTTCTTTCAGAAAGCTGCAAATTTATTCAGTTAGTATTTTATAATTGTGATCGAATAAAATTACACAGTTATAGATAAATACTTTATTGTTTCATCAATAGCAATAGCATTACTAAGTGCATGTGTACTATGAAGTGGCCTATACATTCAGGACTGTCTGAGTTCAAGCTTTTGGAAAAAGAACGAGATTGAGTTTGGTTCATCTCTCATGTATTCTTCCATATGCCAGGGCTTTATTTAGGGTAATTCCACGTGGAACTAGTAAGGGCGTTCTCGCTGATCCTTTCACATCAACCCGGGCATTGCCTGCGCGGGAAATCTCTGCGAACAGGGTTGCTGTGTAACCAGTTTTATTGACGGTGGATGAGTGGTTAAGCTCGTAGCCTTGTAATCAAGGTGTCCCGGGTTCGATTCCCGGTGGGTACACAAGTGGTTCGGTTCCCATATTAAACTGTAGGTCCCATCCCTTGCTGCGCGCCTGTCCAAGGACAGGCCTCGAGGACTACAGTTTGCGGAACACTGACCTAGAGGATTATCCCAGACACAATTTAAGATTTCTTGCATTTGGTCTTTTTAGATATTTTACAATGAAATTCGCATTTTTCGTAAATATTCCAAATATGGAGCAAAAAAATATTACCAGGAAAGACGAACTTAGGGTTCATTTTTCCATGGCAGAACCACATCTATCCATACCTCTTACAACTCAGTCGCCAACATGTGTTTTCGCTTTTATTTATTTATTATGGGTGTTTAAAATTGGTCACTCCAATGCCTAAATTTGAGCTTTTCAAAATACTATTAATAAAAGACTCAGGGTTCACACACACTCTGGAAAACTCCTGTATTTCTTGTGTTGGTGCTGGATTTTTGGTATTGGTCTTGGAATGTTCTAAATTGAATGTCTCTAAAACTTTCCAAGAATAAGTCTTCCTCTTGTGCGTCTTTGTACCTACCTTTGTCTTCAAAATTTCGAGGCGTCCTCCAGACTCTGATAAACAATAAATGAGCTACACCGCACCAATGCGATATTTCTGAAGTATGCGAAGTTCGTTGGAAGGTTTGCAGAAACACTAAGTGGTTACTCAAAGGACAGTGAAAGACGATTTATTTTACACTAAATTTCTTAACGGTGTAATTGAATTTAAAGACCTTTTTAATGCGTATAGAAAAAACTATTAGTTTTGTCCAAGGTTGATTGATTTAAATCAGATGATTTTTTTAAAGTAGAAATAAAGTGCAGTACTTATAATAAGTCTATGTAAGCTTGTAAATCATCTGTCTTGCAGTCCTTATGTGATAATAGGCTCTTATATGTAAACCCAAACTAAAGTGCTATTTAATTGGTTCATTTCATATTACACGTGAAATTTTAGAAGAGAACGTAGGAACCGCATTCACATTATACGATTACAGTTTGTAATACAAATATGTTTATTTTTGTAACACATATGAAAATGAACACACAGAAAATAAAAAAATACAGTTTACGTTTAAAACAAATATTGTTGTTTCGTAACATTACCTACTTTTTATTACGCAAAATATATTTGTATCAGACTATTTAATTTCTTCACAAATTGCTTAATGGCAGTATAAAGTTTATTTGTGTGTTTGCTGAGGGATGAAAATGCAAAGCTGTATATTCACTATTGATTTCAATGTATTAAATAGCTCTCATTGAATTGAATTTTATCTAAGGCCTTTAGGCAAATCTGGATCAGACCGAATGGATGATGATGAGAGAATTGGTGGAATTAAGAAAATGAGAAAACCCACGTGCACTGTTTTCATTCACCACAAAGTCCACATGGCACGAGCCGGGATCGAATCAGGCATCCCACGGACCGGAGGTGAGCGCTCTACCACTGAGCGACCGTGGGTCCAGAATAGCTCTGATACTGTATGGAATTTATTGTCATGAGATGTTCCCAAATTGATAGTACGATTTCGAGAGCTGAAAACTAATTAAAATGAACTAAAATATATCTTAGTGAAGTTAAATCGTGGAACATTTCGTTTGGGGTTGGCGTGGGGAAAAAAGCAATTGCGATTATAGAATTTGCAGTTGCCTAGGAAGGAAGGATTGGCAGAGATGTCATTGAAGAAGGAAAGCTGATACGTAGAAACATTGTAATTGTTTTTCGAACTTAATTACGGTGTAAACGCCTCTGAAACCATTTCATTCATCTTGTATAGACGAAAGTAAAGTAGAAGCTTCCTACATGTTGACTTTCCTTTGTAAAATATACCATATGTAAGTAACGCCATCTTCTTTCCTTTTCAAAACTATTACAATTTGTTGTAATTGCCCAATTTTCATGGCTGTTCTGCAGCAAACACCACATATTCGTGAATTTTACTTTAGTTTTTACAGGTTACAGGTTAAAATAATAATCATTATTTTTTCAACCCTGGTTTTGTCACATGGATATACATGTGTTGAATGAAGGTACAGTTTGAAGCGTACTTACGGAAAACACGAAAGGAACCGTTTTTAATTGGCCTGTGAAGAGTGCATGACGATAACTGTGACGCTCTTCTTCACCAGAAAAATTAGTAGGCATGGCGTAAGAAAACACTGAAACAATAGATATGCAAACGAGCGTCTGTCACAGTTGGGAGTGTTGTGTTGAAAGTTCTCATCTGATCATACCAAATGTCAAAAATCACTGGGGAACAAAACAAGCGAATTTCACCTTTTTTTCCGGAGCGCGGATGTGACCCAGTGCTGACACCAACATTTCGAGCAAGAAAATATACCTGTTTGATGGATCAACCGAGTCACTAAAAGATATGTAGAGACTGGTAGTGTTCCTCATATGAAATCGGGGCCTGTGCGCATTGCCAGAAACAAGCGGATGGTCGAAAAGACATGACAGATTTTTGTTAAAAATCCGAAGACGGCAATTAGAAAAGCAGTTGAAAGATTTAAGATTGGCGTTGGATCTGTATTCCCACTTTATGTTGTATCATGCACATTGTCCAAATCCGATATATGGCAGAACTAGACAAGAAGAGATCTTGTGCTTAAAAAAACTGACAAGATCACTTTTTTTCAACAAACTGAAGCAGCTAACCACCATTACTCACAATTGTGGAAGTAGAAAACAAAAAATATTTCCCTGTTATCAATACGAGGTAAACAGGTAAATCGCTCTTTTTAATATATACTTTTATCGTGTCGTTTCTATGATGATATTTAGTTAAACAAATCAAGATTGGTTTCTTATGGACTAAACTGTACATAATTGTATCTTTAATTATAAATATTGAACCTGGGCAGGTCTGGGAGAATACCTGCTAACCTTGCTAATGTGACCCATTTAATAAAAAAGAACTTGTTTTTTTCTGTTATAAGAAGAACTGTTCCTTATTTTCCTTCTAACTTGCTGCATAAGACTAAGAGGTTCGTTATATGAAAGGGGTTAGGCAAATGCGATAGAAATTTAAGGCGAGTGTAACAATGTTGTGCATGTGTGTAACAATGTTCCTGTTCTGAAGCATGAGATCCGAAGTGTGAATTATTTTTAGGTTATTGATTTTGTGCTTGTGTTTTATTTCCCTAGTTTACGGTGCCAGTCGCTGTTGTTTATGAAGCTTTTCAAGATGAAGAAGACTGAAGTTCAAAAGTTTCAGAGATTGATAGTTGATCATCACACGAAGGTATGTTCTTCCTCAGGTACTGTAGACGCATAATTTTAACCAGCCGATGGTGTACGTGTTACAAGTACGTTCTGATGAAGCAAAAGGTGACCGGAACTTACAATCGTAAAGGTTCAGTGTCAGTAACAGCTGCAGCAACAAGTACTTCACACTACATATTATTTCTTCGTGCTTTATGGGGATATTTGTGTACTTAGGAAAATCAAGTAATCAAGAGAACTGAACGAACGGAAGAAGTAATTTCTTTCTACATGGATTGAGATTTACATCGTTAAAGCTGGAGCACCTACATAACGATTATTATCGTTTGCGTTTCTTTGTTTTGTACAGTTTAAAATAACATCTAATAAGAATGGAATCTTGTTCTATTAAATATATATCTTAATAATTTGTCATATTCTTAATTTAGATAACTTCCATTACATTTGTTTCAAAAGAGAAATTATCAAAGTACCATTGGGAAGACCGAGACGGCGTTGGGAGGACAATATTAGAAGAGATCTTCGAGAAGTAGGTGTTCGTGATGAAAACTGGCTTGATGTTGCCGAGGATAGAATTCAGTGGCGAAGGTTTGTTACTGCGGCGATGAACTTACGAGTTCCATAAGCCATAGAGTGAGTTCTTAATATAGCGCAGCATTTATTGTTACATTCCTAGGGAGCTGCTCAAAGTGAATTATTCCTTTCTGGTCCCACCAAATTGACAACAGTGTCTTGCGTGAATGTAGACAACAGTGTCTTGCACTTTTCACACGAGGTATTCCATTTTTGTTTGGGCTGAGCTGTTGTTTCCTGTGTGTGACGTTGATGTTTGCGACTAGAGCGATGACGAGCAACGAGAGACAGATGGGCTTTGTTGTTATCGCTAAGCATGTGTGGAACCCAGTCACCAAGTTTCTGCACCTTTCCCATGGATCTTTAGTATCGATCCACATGCATTAACGCGTTCAAAACAGTCCTCATCAAATTCCAATTCCTTCCAGACCATAGGGTGTTGTTCATGTTGAACTGTCCATTCTTGAGACGCGCATATCACCCTTGAGTAGTCCTCTCACTAATGGCGTTGTCGCCATGCACTGCGCAAATGTTTTTGGCGACCTCCGAACTGCTACATCTCGATTAAACTCAAACAACATAATACGCCGGAAATGTTGGTTCTTCTCGACTGTAGACGCCATGTTCAATCACCTGCGAGGAAAAAAATGTCAGACGACCTAGCATGTAAAGATAAAAATGAAGGAATTTATTTCCACTATATTTGTTCCGGATTAAAACACACAAACACACACAGGATAATCACTATATTTTAAACAGCGTTCGTCGTCTATCAAGGAAAGAGGAATAAACGACAAACGCGTGCACAAAGACTAGAATGATAGTGTTCCATATTTTAAATTTCCTTTTCTTGAGGTATTTTTGCCAATACCGAAATTATAGTTTTGGGACCATTAGAAGTTGTCCCTAGGTTAGTGCACAAAAATATCGGGCAACCTTACTCTAGGTTTGAGCTGTTTGCTGCAGTTGAAGTATAATATCCAAGGATGAATTGAAACAAGTGTTTCTATAGTCTAAAAGCTTATCAGAAACGTTTCTTCGCACTGTATTTGTCTGAGGTCTGAAATTGGAAATGTTTGGTTTAAATCTTACCACATAAACTGAACTGCTATCAAGTGTTGTAATGTTTCGTTACCTGTTTAATTTTAAAACATGTATTTCTAAGTTATTGAATATAAAGAGCCTTAATTATTCTGCTTGTAATTTGCAGGCCGCTCTGCCATCACAAGGACAAAACCAGGTTAATCCAGTACAGTTAAATGAAGGAGGACGTTCGCCCTCTAGTTCTGAAGATTCGTTTGGAAGCGAGACTTCTGGTTACGATAGTACAACAGGCAATGAGAGCGATGGGGAAAGTATTGAGGTAGCTGAAGCAGGAACTCAAACCGAGGACCCTGTATTCTTACAGTCACCAGCGGATAGGGGCCCTTACGTCTTTGTTTCATTGACAACTCACAGCGCTTTGGTGAAACAGAACCAGAATTTTGCTTGTCTATTCAGTGCCCATGAGCTGTGGGAACAAGCAGACAGTCTGGTGTTTAAGGGACATACTCAAGGTTAGTACGAGTAATTCTGTAAATATACTATCGTGTTCTTTATATTTTAATTGGTACAAGTTAATTCACGATATATGTGAAATATGCTTTCCGAAATTCTTCTTACCGAGCGGCCGTGACTCTGTGGTACAGCGTCAGCCTAGCATTTGGGAGGTCCTGCGATTGATCCCAGCGGCCGACCATCCTGAAAGGTTTTTCCAGGGATTTTCCTGTCGCCAGCAAAATGCTGAGATAGCACCTAAAAACAGGCACTTCCTCCTGACCTTCCAACCTCTCCCCCCCCCCCATATCCCGGCCTGAGCTTCAGATGTCTAAAATGATTTCCGATTTCGTATTATAGCTTCCTTATTTTCTCTTGTTTGAAACAGTCAAGAAATTGATAAGGTAGAACTTCTGAAAATAATAGTGTTTACGTACTTGAACAGCAGTTAACGTCATAAGCGGTTTTTGGAACATACTGAAGTTCCTTTAGTTCTTTCGTTTCATTTTTAGGCAGAATACTTAAACTGTTCACTGTTTCGCATTTACGAGGTGTGGATAGGAATCAGATTTGTACTCACTTGTAACTGATGGATAATGAAAACTTCTAAAAACGAAGGAAGTGTTTCGTGTATTCATTGATTTTTCAATTGCAGCGTAGCTACTTCTATTCTGCCCTGCTAAACAAAATGACCTTAACTATTTCACTCGCTTTGAGTAAAAGAACGAAATGTGTTTCATTCTTTGTATGCGGGCTTACGTTACGGCAATGACGAAGTAAAGCTACGTCACAGAATCCACATGATCAACACAAAAACGTTAGTTTCGCGTTCATTGGGTGAAGGAAGGTTCGAAAATCCATGCATTGTCGGTATCTCAAATTTCACAAAAGCTTGAGTAAAGGCCTTTTCGCTTAGCCCGGCAGTAGTGAACTCTACCCTTTTTCCTATTCTTTGCCATCACCATTCTTTGCTTTTGGTGAAAGTTTGCCACCTGTTTCTTTTTGTGAAATTTGTGGACACCTGCTATATTATGAACACGTAAATAAGTTTTCTCTACTGTATTTTATGATTTATATCTTAAGACAAAGGAAAGCCGGAAGGGCAATTTAAAGTAAAACTAAAGATTCTTCCAGTTGTAAACATATAAATAATTGACTAAAGCATTACGTTAAGTTCCATGGTGAAATCGTGTAAGGTTATGTAATGAAAATGCTGTGCAAGCAGGGGAGGAGGGAGGTAGTATAGTGTAATAAGGCCAAAATTTGATCAAACCTACACATTTAAAATAAAAAGATAAAACTTACTGGGATATGTTTTACATGTCGCTCTTATTAACCTTGAAAAAAAAAGAAATTTCGGCCATTTTAAAAATAATAGTCCGCCATCTTGGGTTCCCCACCTCTATTTAATTTATGAGGTATAACTCTTAAACCAATAAACCTAGAAGGCTTGTTCTTTTTTATTACATTTCTAATATTACGGGCAATATAAAATGTTATCTTCACTTTTTCTCCACGAGTAGCATTTTTTTTTTTTTTTTTTTTTTTTTTTAATATTAGAATAAAATCTAAAACAAATCAGCAGAGCCAAAATATGAGAAAAACGTTCGAATAAAAGTTGTAGAAAATTTTATGAGCATTAAAATATTGCCTACAATGTATAATCTTATAGTTTCGTAATGTAGCTACTAACATCATGGGTCAGATGGATGTCTATAGCTAGTTTTGACTTAGCAGAGTGTTTCCAGATTTTTGCCTCACATTGAAATTAATATATATATATATATATATATATATATATATATATACGTTTTTCTGTTAAGGAGTTTTTATTGGCAACATTAAAACTGGTATTAACTTCGTAACCGTCAGTTCTAGGTGAAAAAGGATAATACTGACACAGGAAAAAAGAAAAACAATATTTCATGTTGTACTCCTGCAAAATTTCTGGCCGGTCATGAATTAAATGCAAAAAAAAAATGGCGCCAATTTTTCAAAATGAATAGACCAGTTCTTGGGCTCCAAACGGTGTAAATTTTGTTATGTTATTCACTTCATCTTTCTGCATAGAACAACAAGAAATCAATTTATTGCAGTTTTTTTAACCCTAAAGCGTATTTTTTCCCTGGGTTGTTGCTTTCATTGAAATGAAGCAGTCACTTATCCTCTGACCCGTTATGTTTGCAGCTACAAGATTATACATTGTAGCAATACATACATCATTTTAAAGCTCATAAAATTTCCTACAACTTTTATTCGAACATTTTTCTCATATTCTGGCTCTGCTGACATGTACGATAAGATAAAGAAAAATTAAATTTTATGGGCGATAACAGCACTATGGCTTACACCCGTCTCCATATGGGAAAGCCCTCTGACATGTACGAGGTAAGGAAGAACGTAGGGGTAGAATGTGTATAGCAACATAAAAACAGAAGAAAAAAATTGGTGATAACACAAAAGTAGAGATGGTGGTTAATGCAATGTTCAAGGGTACGCCTGTTTCCCACACATAAAAGACATCATAAAATTTACAGGTTAGGGTATAAATTACGTTACAGGTTTGGCATGTACACTTGGGATTTAGGGTGTAGTGACCACTAGTATTATTGATGATTTCTGTGAGAGAACTGATGATGCCAGGAAGGAAGGATTCGTATACGGACTAAGATGTTTCTAAAATTGAGGGAGAAGGAGGGGGGGGGGGGTTTGAAATAAACGGAAGAAAAGGAACAAGGTTTGGTGGGAAATGCTGATCTTATCTCTGGGTCGGATTGGAGAATTTGGAAGTAAGAATGTATGTTTTGGTTAATTTACGATGGAATTAAGTGATTAGAACCTTAGAGCCAGTGGATTCGGATTGGTGTTGGGAGTCTGAGTGGGTTGAATGTGCAAAAAATCACGTGGGATCTGCTTGATTACAAGGTTAGATGGGTAGCCTCGGTTGATAATGATAAGCCTTCTGGAGTCGTCAGTTTTAAGTTTTGGTTGCAGAGGTGGTAGAATTGAGGCGTTGTACTCTGAGGACAAGGGAGAAAGGTATATCTTTCTCTGTGTGGTAAACTTGAAAATTTGAGTAGCGTAAATACTGTACATGGTTAGTAGGTTTTATAGGAACGGAAATAGTGTGGGGTTTGTTTTCTGAAGTGATGTCCACATCCAGGAATGTGCCTTTTTTGTTTGAAATGGAGCAAGTGAACTTGAAATTGTAGGAAATCATGTTCAAGCTTTTCCATGAACAAATTGGCGTAGGAAGGGGCCATCCTCGTATCGGAAGGTAGTATTTGTTGTCGAAAGTGAAGTTAGAAATGAGAACCCTAGATCATTTTAGAAGGAAAGCTGTGCTTGGGATGAGAGATATAGGTCTCTGGTTGTCGGAAATTTGTTTGAGGAATTCGGTATTGGTAATAGCGGAATTTGGTCTCGAGATATAACGTGTAAGGGATAATTATTCGGAACGAGTTGTGGGTTTGGTCCTAAGATAATAGTCAGTGGAGACGTTCAAGGCTGGTATGAAGTTAATTGGAAGCATGTTTGGACTAAAAGTAACGCCATCTTAGTCAGTAGACAAGGGATAGGACATCTTTCAGGGGACAAAAGGGATTGTAAGGCTTGGAACATGAAAATGTAAGACCACTGTTCAAAGGGTGTAGCTGTGTAAGTTAAATGGAGGTAGCAGAGAAATTTTTTCAGGTATCTGTTTTTTTTGAGAGTTGAGTTCTGAGGTATGATGGTGGACTGTTATCAGTTGGATGAATTTAAGGTGTCGATTCAACTAGAAAACTGAATAGGCGGGTAAATTTAAAGAGGAAGTGGCAATGAAATTGGCCCTGGAAGCTTTTTTAATATATAAGTTTATTTATTTATTATTATTATTATTTTAAAGATTGAGGTCTGATTCTGGATTATTACTGGTTAGGTAATTGGATATTTATGCAGGAGAAGCGACCATCTTGAAAAGATTGGTGATCAGGACGGGATAGTTTTTTCTGGTTCATGGAAAAGTGTAGATAATGGGCCTGGATGCAGACAACGGAAATACTACCGGGCGTTAATAAATGTAACGTTCTTTTACACCAACACGCCTCATAACATGGATCTGGAATTCTTCCTCAACAAGGGTTGTAAATCTTAATGTGACAGCTAGGTTCACAAGATCTAGAAGAAAAGCTAGTGTTCCGGATGTAACAAAAATTCACATTCGACAACAAATATTATCTACGAAGCAAAGCCATGGGTACGAAAATTGCCCATTCGTATAATAATAATAATTCACAGCCATATTCAATCCACTACTGGATGAGGCCTCTCCCGGAGGGAGGAGTTGGTCTTCTGCTCCCACGCTGACCAGACGTGTTGGGAGAGGAGAGCCGAAGCTTTCAACTGTGATCGCCACTGTCTTTTATTCACAGCAGCTCCCCAATTGTCCTCACGATGCTGGCGGGATCGAACCCAGGACCGCTTGCACTGAAGTCGAGCTCTCAACCTACTAGGCTACGCAGGAGGCTCGCCCATTCGTATACCAGCCAGTTAATGAAGCTTGAGCACGATTTCCTGCAAACATAATCCATGGTTCCACTGCTTTGAGTCCGGTTTTTAGATGAGATTTTCACCTCATGACCAGGTTCGTAGAACAACAACCAGTTCCGTGCTGTTTAATTCATTTGGTCCATTCATTGAAGTAGACACCACTCTGGAAAGCTGCACCCTAACCTCTTCCTTTCACTTAAAACAATCAACCATATGTAAGAGTTGCATTATTCAAGTTACCCTCCTAGCATTTGGGAGGTCCGGGGTAGGGGTTTTTAGAGGTCCAAAGTTAATTCCGAGTTCCGCGGTAGCTCAATGGTAAAACCCTCGCCTCTTGCGCTTGGGGTCGTCGGGTCAATCCCTCTTCGTGCCATGTGGGATTTGTGGTGGACAAGCATCATGTGCACGGGTTTTCTCAGGGTTCTCCCGTTTCGTTCCACTTTCTTCATTCTACCAATCATCCCATCATCTATCCGACCTGAGCCAAAGTTGACTAAGGTCTTCACGCTAAAGGCCGTAAAAATAAATTCCAATTCCGTCTTTCCGAAATAGAATTTCAACTAAAAAATTTGAATTTTATTTGTGGCTTTTAGATACCTCGGGTTCAGGCGTTCATCGTAAGAATTCTTTACACTGTATTACACCTTACCCAGCAAGTGTTAATTGTGCATGTCTGCTGGCTGTGAACCGTTCTTTTCTGCCATTTGGTGATGATGCACTACATTCCGGAATCTCAGAAATTGGCATTTCGATTCCAGAATTCCGAACACCCCTAGCCCTGGAATCAGTCTCAACGGCCGACCATCCTGACTGAGGTTTTTCCAGTTTTTTTCCTGTCACACCAGGCAAATGCCGGGATGGTACCTACAAAATAGGCCCTGGTCGTCTGCCTTCCACAATCCTTTCTTTCACCCTATCCCGCCCTGAGCCTCAGATGCCTAAAGGCCTTAAAATAAATTATTACCACACCAAAAAGGCTGTTCTTCTCCCTTACCCTTAGAGAAGAATTCTTCCACGCCTGCAACCGAAAACTCCAACCAGCTTAAGAAGCTCTAGCCAAACAAGGCTACCCGCCTAACCTTGTAACCAAGCAGATCCGTCGTGAATGCTTGCACACTCAACCTACGTACCCTTCTAGCACCAGTCTGAATTAACTGTCGCTAATCATTCACTTCCATCCTAAACTAATCAAAATTAAATATATTATGCATTCCCCCTTCACATACTCCAATAAGATCCCGATACCAGATGAGTTTTCAAGCCGAGCCGAGGTTAGTTTATCAGCACCCTCCCGATATTAGAAACATGTTAGTCCGCACTAATTCTTCTTCCAGTTGACTTCAGTTCAAGCCTTCAAATGTAACAACGATAGTTGTAAAAGTTACGTCATCCTTATTACGACTCCAACTTTCTCAGTCGACCAAGCCGATGTTAAGTTCACTATATACATCCCAAAGGAATCTGTCAACCTTCAAACATCATATATCCTAACCTCCAGAATCTCTCTTGCATTCTGTGAGAGAAAAACAAGCGATTCTTAAACTTCCGTGTCAGTAATCACTAACTTTTCCGTCACCCATGCGCCTGATTGCCCAGTTCCGCGATTGCACTACATTGACTTTGGTGGGAGTTCCCGTGTCGCTGTGACCCATATCCTATCCTCTGCACAAACACATCCACACGCCGTCACTGGGAAGAAGTCTTCATTCAGGGCTTGAAAACAAAACTGAAAGCCGGTGTAAATCTGCAATAACTTATTTCCCTTCTTGGTATATCCGCATTTTCCTTTCGTCCCCTCCCCCTCCTAATATCAGTACCCCATAAACTTTCTATACTATTATTTCCCCCTTTTCTGTGTTTCCGTTTCCTTCACTTGACTATCATTTTCTCTTGTTGACTCTACCCTGATTACTTTTAAACACACACACAAAACTTACCAGTCCCATTTCTCAACAGTACCAGCGCGTGCAACACACTTTTCTGTTGTCTTTGATGTGGACGTCCGCCATCTTGAACCTCTTATCTATTGTTTGTCTTGTCTCTTCGGAACTATTTTCTCGATATTCCTGATCTAAAGGACAAATTGCTTCAGTCGTAAATCATCATATCCGACCCAGGGTTCAGCTGCGGAAGAATGGGAAACGTATTGCCAAACTTTAAATAACAGGAATGGACCACCCCTTCTCTCTCCTTTACAAACCTTTCCTTCTTATTTTTAAACAGCACAGTTAGGTTTCACTATGAGTACCTGGTTACAGGAGAGAGAGAGAGGGGCGATTGAAGTACAACAACGCTGCGAACAAAGACAGGTCACGCGCGCTACTAATGGGAGGGTCGCGGTAAACAAAAGATAACGAATAGTGGTTTTATTGTAAGACAGACTATAACTTATGACTCTGTAACTACCTTCGTTCCGTTGCTGAACGTAAGAAATTATAGTTACTTTTAATAACTGGGCTAGTTAATTCCCTCATGAAGCTACGGGGTAGTACTAATTATTCTGTATTCAAATATTATCTGTCCGGCATGTTCCTATCTGTATCTGTGTACAGTATTATGTATCCTGCGAAATTTGAATAGGGAGGAATTAGTACTTATTTAGCTTCCTGAGGAAATTCACCTTCAATAATTAGAACATAACAAAATTGAAAGTAAAACTAGATGTTTTGAGGTAGTTCCTCATTTTCAGTAGTATAACAAAGCTAACGAAAGTGAAATCACACAGTCACATGATTGAATAGCTGCTAAGATAAAAATCCAAGATGGTCATAAAAGACAGAATAATCTTAGCGCATTGAGAAACTTGCATTGTAATCCTGTCTAGTTATAAACCGTAACTGTGATGATTACCTCTTCTAATAGCATGTTGGTTTTGATACGTACTTTTAACTTTTTTTTTCAATTAACTAAGGATTTAAACACACATAAACCGTGTTGGCATTAAACAAAGTATCAAAAAGGAGGAAGCTGAAACTTTCCGAAGATAACGTAATTTCAGATATATTTCACTAGAAGGGAAATGCACCAGTAATGGACACTTTTCACCATTATAATTTTTAACTCAAATATAGTTTAAATATATTGATCAAATGAGAATGTTACACGTTCCCCATGCTTTCTTCTGGTGATTTCTACCCATTAGTTTCATCAACATACACTATTTGAGAAGAAATCGTGTTTATTGTCTAACATTGTTTTTGTACCAGTGATGGACACGGAAACATCTGGATGTTCCAGTAATGGACATAGTAACTCAAAATAATTTAATTATTGCTGATTTTGAGAATATGAGTACTAAACAAGATTATAATTATGTTAAATGCTGTTCTTCGATTACATGATTGTTTCATGGAATTCTACTGAGTGATCTTTCCGAAGGTCCTGGGTTCGAAAACAGCTATCGACCATCCTTATTGAGGTTTTAACGTTTTTTTCCCCTCACTCATAACAGGCAAATGCACTAATGACACCTTCAGCTCAGACCCGTCCGACTCCTTCCCGCTTCTTTTCCCCTCCCTATCCCGACCTGAGCCATAGATTCCTTGTGACCATAAAAATTCAAATTCTAACTTGCCTTGAATGAACAATATTAAAACAAATCATTTCATTAATGGGCATCCCCGCGCCCATCACTGAAAAAATGGGAGCAAAAAATTTCCTGACAAACTCATGGTCGTGAAGAGTAAATAATCTTTCCCAAGTTGAAATAAAACAACGAACAGAATTATGATTTCGCCCTCGGAGTTGCGGAGAGTTTAGCGCATTCATTTTCTGCGCGCGTGTTTATGAGTTCACCTGAGAACTGTTGAACGGAGTGGTTCAGAGCCTACTTTACCAAAATTTTAAGTCTCGTCCTTAGAAGCTTGGCTTACTTAGGACGTTAATAACTCTATCAATCAGGGATTTTGATTTCAACTCACTAATGAATAGTGAATGGCCATAACTGGACAAAATCTACGATAATGTACATCCCCTGCTTTGCATAACAGATCCAAGTTGTAATAGGTTTGGTCACTTAAATACTCGAAACCGAGACATTTCGTAATGGATAATAGTGCAGAACAACAAAAGTAATCATTATTGTAATTTCATGAATAAGAAACGAAATCTCTCATCTTAATCACTTGCTTAACAGAATGCATGGAAGAGTAGGTGCAACCATGAACCTAACTTCAACATCATGTCAGAAATATCAGAGGAAACCAGTGACGAGCAAATAATATTCAATGGCATTACAACATACTATACTAAATTTTCCCATGTGGGTGAAATGATTACCGCCCTTAGGAAAATTGTATTTTACAACTTTTCAAGTGTTCATTACTGGTACACTGTGTCCATTACTGGTGCGTTTACCTTATATTCGTATAAGAAAAATTATGTGATCATTGATGTGAAATCATGTTCCCATCCTTTAATTTTTAGGTTTCTTCATAGAACTGGATGAAGTTTGTGGACCACTCACCCTCCATAGTTCTCTGTGGGACCTTGTGAAGTACGTTAGATGCGGTGTAAAGCGGATCAAAGATAGATACAAATTACATTGAAGTCTGAAGATCTTTTTTTCTCAGAGTGTCATTACTTAGCTCAGAGAGTGCAAACAATTGAGATGAAGGCATTTATGCTATTTTTTTTTATTATTGTTATTATTTCGTTAAAAGACATCATTGGCAAGTATCCTGTTATGTTAGGAAAGTTGTCATAGGACGGGCTGCCTTCCCGTGTCTTAGAGCTAGTTTTATTAAGAAAAAGTTCTGATAAAAATATCGCCCCTGTATTCACAACATAATTATATTTATCCTTAATAAGAAATTGCGACTAAAAAGTAAAAAACTTCCTTTTTTAAACATACTATTTCTATATTATTAGAAACTAAACATGGGGAGAACGAAATGGAATTGATAAGTGTCATTGCGCACTTATTTTATGTACCAGATTTGTTTGAAAGAATTTGTCTTTCAATAAATAAAAAGTGAAAATGAAGCATGTTTTATGAATTTAGTGGCAATTTAGTCTAAGATTGTCAATTTCTTTACTGAGATAGTTTTTTTTATCAAAGAGTTCCTGTCATTTAAAAATATATTTATGATATTTCTGTAATGTTACGCATGTATGTAATTTTTTAAGTAAATAAAAGCACCTTTCGTCAGATGGACGGAAGGAAGCAATTTATTTCCATATGTTCTTATTTTTATATTTAAAATATGTTTCATTCTGTTTGGAAAAAGGAAATTGAACTTTCAAGCCTATGGTATAAAAACGGTCTGAGCACGAGACTGAAAATTTAGCCTCGATGTTGTACCGTGGAATGAAATCTATAAAGCCCTGATTGCGTATTGAAACAAATTTTAGGATAAACAAATGGATATTACTCACGATTGTAAGCATGTGGTATTAGTACGATCTTTAGTATACTTTATTATGATGAATTAGAAATAAATTCTTTATCGATTACAGCAGTAATTCCAAATGAAAACTCTGAAAATCAGAATTTCGACACACATAGAGGCTATATGTTTGTATAACTTGTATAGATTAATATAGATTGGTTGTACAAATCAGTACTTTAGACTTTATTAATGCAATTTCAGTGTTGCAGACGTTTATTAAATCTCAGACCACACCACTCTGGCTGCCTTCCACATGTTCCTAGCATTTGAAATTTACGGTGGACAAAGAACTATTGTTTTACAAGATATAATCATTGTTACCTTCTGTTTCCATTTGTTTTAGTGATGAAACAAAGATCACGCTTAATTAGAAAAAATAGTGCATTTGTACACCTGCCTAATCTTCATTGTGAGGCGTTCCGCCTTTTCACTTTGCACACAAAATAGACAAAGCCATTTTAATAGAGAATTATTAATTGCACCTGAAGTGAGTCTAGCATCCTTGCACCTTAGCACAGCAGGGAGCAGCCAGCAAACAAATGTCTGTCTTCGGGGATGTTTATGATTATTTTAATAATTTTTGTTGGGAAGTCATTGATTTCTATGGTGAGACAAGAAAGTAGTAGCCAACAGAAGTCATTTCTATAGAATAAATGTAAAACTGCTACCAAGTTTTGAACTTAAATTTAGATTACAATATCTCTAGTCTTTGCAAATCGACCTTCCAGGAATTTCTCACGATGAAATGTCGAGGATATTCAGTGAGTTTTCTTAGAGGGTGTAGTCCAAGTCTAGGGAGTGTTGAGGTGTGTAGCGTACTCCCTGGTTTTTATAGATATAATTACTCTTTTCGCGAATGATTAGTATAAATATAAATGAACAGTTCAAATCCCTGCTGGTCAAATTAGAACAATTAACAGTAGGCCTATAAATAAGCAGAATAATAGAAATGTGAATTATGTATAATAATTACTTCCAGAAATAATTTTTACCTTTTCGTTTCGTAAACACAGACGCACAAAGTATTGTACGTAGATTAGTATACGGTATAATAAAACATTAGCAAACTATTTAGACTTATATTATTTCGTAAACACAGATATGCAAAATAGTGTTAGCCCTAACATTACTTTAATTATTACCAAACTATACATCGCACAGGGACTGAACATTTTTCTTTTTAAAATAATGTGATGTATTGCGTTTGCATCGCACATCATAAAAGGAATCTAACTTGACTTTCTAAGGTAAAATATTAAAAAATGGGTATAACCATGGTGCGAAATCCTGTGGAGATGGGAGCATTTCGCCCACCAACAATCTGCTATTAATTTTTCTCTCCCACTAAAATCTTCCCGAGAGGTTAAGATGAAATAAAAAGGAATTTAAAGTCATATTTGTAGCTGTATCCAAAGCATTTATTTAGTAAAGTGTATGACTAAGAGAATGTCGCTTAGAAAGGAGTATAGTTGTTAAGAAATTAATATGGTTTAAGAGGAGAATATAGAAATCCCCTCCAAACAGCATGCATAAGTTATCCTAAAATAATTCGATGTATAAGTAATAATAAACTATGGATGAAGTCTCTTCCCGGAGGGAGGAGATTTGTCTACTGCTTCCACGCTGACCAGACGAGTTGGGAGAGTGAGTCTAAGCTCTCACTGTGATCGCCATTATCTTTTATTCATAGCAGCTCCCCAGTTACATCACGATGCTGGGTGGGCACCGTTCCAGACCCCCACACCTTGGAAAAAAAAACCTTGGCAGCGCCGGGAGTCAAACCCGGGCCCCTCATTCCGTAGTCAGTAACGCTAACTACTAGACGACCGAGGGGGGTCACATATGAAATATGCGCTTCCCTTTTGCCGTTTCTTAGCGATTTCACACCCTCAGTATAACGGGAAAAAAAATCAAACCTTATTTTCTACTCTCATTCCGAGAATAGTGTGAAATGTTTAAAATGCAAGAAGGAGCAAAAGGGCAGTTATTAAGCACAATAAAAACGAAGAAAGAAAGAAAAACACGTTGCTGAACATGAGGCTGTGGCGATAAGGTCTTAACATATCCACCCCACCTCGCCTCTCCCTCTCCAATACCAAAGTCTGAAAGATCGGCTGCTGTCGTCAATATTCGGATTGGCTGCCGTGTATTCTTATTGAAAAAAGAATAAAAGTGACAAGTAACAAACTGTTTCTTTCATGCACCTCTCCGGGGGAACGCCCCGGGCAAAATTGTAGTTTACTATTTATCCTACTATTGTAATGCTAATTGTACAAGTAACGCCCTCCCGGGGCAAAATTTCTGAACGAAAACCTGGTAACAAATTAGGAATTAGCTCGTAAATTTTCTTACCAGTGGTAGAGACAAGAACATTACTTAGGCAGTCATATATAAATGATTTAGCGAAAAATGTAGACAGCAACGCTACTCATTCTTACATGTATGCAGATGATCTAGCTGTAAAAGTAACCGGAAATAATATTTTTCTGCTTGACTATTGCAAATTCAACAATAGAGAATTGGTACTCAGCAAATCTTTTGTGTGTTAACAAAGATAAAACAGACAACCTAGAGTTTTCTTTAACTAAGAAAAAGAAAAAGATTTCTTCAACTCAGTAAAGTTCTTAGGAGTGTATATACAATCTAAATGGAACTATCACATTGATCATTTATGTAAGAAATTGTGCAACGGTATTTTCATGCTTAGAAAACTAAAACTGTGCGTCACTGAACTGGTACTTAAAACTGTTTATTTCGCTTATATATATACAGCCACTTATCTTATGGCATAGTCTGGGGGAATGATCCAAATGCTAAACAAAAATTATTCTAAAAAAAAAAGGCCAGTAACGTAATAATCATGTAAACCTTTATTTCAAAAACTTGGCTTATTAACAGTGCCATCTCTATATGGATTAGAATGTTTAATGTACGTGAAGAATAACCTTAGTCAATTAGAAAAAGTCCAGTCAAAGTATGGTTTGACCCCGGCAAAATTGCAACCTAAAGTCTGACAGTTGCAATCACTTAATGGATCTAAACTGATGAAAATATAAAAAATTCCTGCGCGAGAACACAAAATATTATAACTGCTTTAATAGAAAACTGCACATACTTTTTATTATAAATCACAAATTCAATATCACATTAAGTATTTTAGAAAAAACTTATTAAAACATTTTAATTGTGAACAAGCAAATCAGCTAAAATTTACTTTAAAAACTTTACACGAGCAATGAAGCAATATAGAATTGGAACATAGGTTACATGTCCGCATCACTGTCAGTGCTTCCGCTGTCACCACTGGCTGCTTGAATACCGTTATGACATCCAGTTTGCTGGCAGTGGCCTCAAGTTATAGGACATGGCAGACCATTGTTTTTGCAGCTACAGCGCATGGTCTCACATCCAGTAAAGCAGCTGCAGCGAACAATCCGGAGCTGGAGGCATGTTGAATAAAATTGGATGAAGTTTTGGGATAGCAGCCACCAATTTTCTTGGAGTTGAAATCATTCGCTGGATATCATGTGCTGATACAAATTAAATGCCTTACTTATAACTGGATGGATCGTATTTTCATCTGAAGGTAACACAGAACTAATAAGCAACGAACTTAGAGCAATGTCGACAATCATGCTCTGGCCACAGACTTGCCACCAAACGTATGAATCACTGCGTTTTCACCAAACACTTCATGCAGTATTTCCCGTAAGCCTGAACCATCCATGAGAAAACCAATTGCTCCCAGAAGGTTCATCAGCGTATGAAATGACCTTAACATGAGAACGGTGTCCTTAATATCTCCGTTATGTGCTTCGTCATGCAGAATCTGCGACGCTTTCCAGAACAGCGGCTTATCAAAAGTGATGATGGGTGTAACGCGGTAATTCTTCGCAACATTGTTCAAGTATGTCAGGGTTGAAAGGATGCATGACATATCAATGGGATGAAGATCAATTACAGTATGTTATTGGTAAGCAGACCACATTCGACTCTCCTGGATGGTGAAGCGATGGATTCGAATGAATGGCCTGCATCATTTCTGACCAATCTCGGGTGTGTACAGGAAACTGCCAGGAAAGTTTCCAAAGGATGTCAATAGAGCTTTCCTTTTGTGGTGAAGTACTCATCACTTCACAGTTGACCTTTTCTAGGATAGCCTTTGCTGCTATATACTCATGAATGGGGATGTCGGCTAACAATTTGACCTCAGCGTCTGAAACAGATTGCCTGGATATCAATTTAGAAGTAACAGCGTACGGAGTAATGACAGCTATCATCCTCATTCCATGGAATGTGCCAAAATCACTCAATGTTCGAAGATTATGATCAACATTATTTGCCGCGATGAGAAGAAACGCCCTCTGACATCTCAAAGCTACGATTACCAGCAGCGCTGCGTTCGAACCTTTGCACTTCGGTGTATGAACAGCAGTAGCCCAGATGGTTCAATGTATCAACGAGCTGTTTTGAACGAACGTGGTGGAGCATTTGCACTCCTAAACCTAACTGCAAGGGGCTATTACGGTTCTTAGTCTTGCTGCTTGCATCAGGCACTGGCCAAGCGCAGCAATTTTGGTTACATTTCCATTTCCGGCGAAAATACTGTCACAAAAGAGTCGTAGGCTATCTGGTTGATACTGGTGTGATTCAGAAAGAGTTAAGCCAGTGGGTGAAGGATAAACATATCTTCCAGCTTGTAGTTTTGATTTTGTCACTCTTGATAAGATGAGCAGCCGTTTCAGTTAATCGGAATTTTTGATTCTCTTCATCTTGTCGATGTTTTTCATGGTATGATCTCAAAATGTTATTGGCCGTTTCTCGAAGTGTGATCACATCGTCTTTTCCATTGTCACTTGCTATCAATATACTTTCACCAAAATGCTTGAGTAGTCGACGCTTCATGTGCCGTTTATCGTATGCTGTGTAATCAGTTCCTTCAAGAAGAATACTTAAGAGTTCTCCAACTTGTATCTGTTCATCATAATGCTTCTCCACGTAATCACAAACACTTAACAATGCCTGTAGACGCACGTCGTTTGTAGGTCTGCCAATCCGTGTTTTCTTTTCTGAAAGCTGATGATTAGTCTCTCACCTGTACTGTTCTGGTATTCCCTTTCTTGTCCGAAAGTTTACACTACACGATTTGTGGTATACACAGTCAGCTGCGTGAAGATCAGATCAGAAATACTCAATACGGCCCCTTACCACGTGTGACCGTCATTTCTGTCATCACAACGCTATCCCCATAAACGCTTGTCTTCACACGCACATTTTCTGGCTTCGACACGTGAGGATCTTCAAATAGTACACATGTGCCGCAAAACAAGCAGTCTATTTGAATATTGAACGAACCGTCTAATGAGCGAGTAATTCGTCTTTTAATTGGAAATGTCGACTTCTGTTTCAGGGCTACAGTAATACTTTTTGTTTTGTATGTGTAGCGTTTGCGACAAGTCATGAACAAGCATGCCTGCGGCAGCAGTAATGACACTAGAACGGGTTTTTGCTGGCATTGTTAATTCCTTCAGCTCCTTTATCATGAAGGACTACGTCTTGCCATCTAAATCGGGCCTCTCACAGATGATACACAAGTTTCCTGGTTTATCCATGGCGGCGTCTCAGCGTCTTTTCAGAATGTCCTGTAACACATAAAAAATAGTGTTATATTACATACAGGGATATGTAAAAAAGTAGATACAGTGTGTTCAACAACTAGAAAGACCAGTCAAGTATGTTTAAAATTGGACAACTCAGGCACAGAGAAAATCACAGACAATGAAAACTACAAGAATTGTCATTTATTTTATCTAAACATTATCTCTAAAGCAGTTCCATTCTATTGTATGCATGTAAAATTCGGATAACTTTGCACATTTTACATCAGTGCTGTTTCCAAGGTGTTCTCCTGTCCGGATCTTGTCGGATTTTGCATATAGTATTCAGAGGATAGCCTAGTACTTCATTACCAGTTAAAAACCTTGGGTTGCAATTTTGTCGAGGTTGACATATTTTTTTACCATACTTTGACTGGTCTAAAATACTGAATCTGTTCACAGCCACTTAACAAGGCACAGAACAGATGTAAGAATTGGTCAATGTAATTTAAGTACAACTACAAAAGTTTTGTTGAGTAAAAACTATATAATAATCTTCCTAAGAAAATCAAAGACCTAGAAATAATAAAATTAAAAAAATGTTATGAAGAATAAGTTAACTGCCATGGCTGTTTATAGTGTAGACGAATTTCTTGAACATAGCTCCAAAATCTGAATGTAACTATACTCTAAAATGACTATGCCATACATTGTATATAACTATACAGGGGTTGAACAAAAAAAATCTAAAACGTTTGAAAAAGTGTGAAAATCGTACCTAGTGTGAACGTCTTGAAAGTTACTGTTCGCTTTGTTGTTTTGGGGATCGTTCTTAAAGATGGTAGAACGTAAATTTAGGGTTTTGGCGTAGCGAAGCTCGACTATTCTTGAGACTCGCTTGACTACGAAAGGG
>JAGDQP010003241.1:6770-31672 GCA_022664845.1 Lepisma saccharinum
CAACCCACCGGCTCTAATCACCCAGTTCCATCCTAAACTAACCAAGGTCAAACAAATCCTACACTCTAATTTCCACATTCTCCAATCTGACCCAGACACAAGATCAATATTCCCCACCAAACCTAGATTAGTTTTTCAACATCCACCTAATCTTAGAAACATCTTGGTCCGTACGAATCTCTCCTTGCCACCACACCAAACCGGCGAACAGTCATGCCAGAGACCCAGATGTAAGGTCTGCTCCATTTTCATCACTTCTCTCACAATCACTATCAATACTGCTAATGGTCGGTACACCCTAAATCCCAAGGGTACATGCCACACCCCCTCCTGTTATATACATCCTAACCTGCAAGTTCTGTGATGCCTTTTATGTGGGGGAAACAAGTTGTGCTCTTAACATTCGAATTAATAACCATCGTCACTTCTGTACTATCAACAAACCGAATGCCCCAGTTTCCTTGCACACCGAGTTCCACAATACCAATTTTGATCTATCTTTCTTGGTTGCCATAATCCACATTTTACCCCCTACGACCAGCACCTCAACACGCCGTCTGTGGGAGAATGCCTTTATTCACGGTTTGAGCGCGAAAATGAAACCTGGCCTTAACCTTCAATAACTCTAAGCTCCCCTTTTCCTCTGCATTTTCAACATATTTCGACCCACGATCGCACCTTGTACTTACACGCTATCCAGTTATTATTATTTCAAGTTTCGGATATCTACGCGCTACAGCAGTCAGTTGTTCTCCAGTTTTGATGTTTTTTCCGCTATGTGTCGCCACTGTCTCTTCAAACTTATACTTTGTGAACACGTGAACTTCACTGGTCTTCCTCTGTACTTGAAAAAGTGTGAATACACGAAATATAGTGACTTTCTTTGTGTGTACATGTGAATAAGTGTGATCTAGTGCGTTAGTAAGCTGTAAGTAATCCTTTTTTCTCCTTCATTTGTCTAAAATTTACCTTATATATATATATATATATAAGATGGTAAACAAGGTAGAAAAAAAGAATACTTACATAGTGAAATCTTAAGATAGGAGCACACGAACAGCACAATCACTATAGAAAATTAGTACGTTTCGCTATACCGTTTTCAACTGATAGGAGGAATGGACAGAGCGGAGAGGTTCGGGATTGGTGTTAAGGAAATGCCATATTGTCAGCAGAATGAAGGGTGTGACAATGTCCTAGTCATTTTCCCGACCTGTCCACAATGTCCATTTTCTCTCCTAAAAGTTGAAAACGCTATTGCGAAATGTACTAATTTTCTATAGTGTTTGGGAAGTTCGTCTGCTCCTATCTCAAGATTTCACTTTGTAAGTATCCATTTTTCTACCTTGCTTATCATCTTATATATATAACTAGCATAAAGGAAAGCCGGAAGGGTAATTTAAGGTAATTTTAAAGAAAATGAAGGAAAATACTTACAGCTTAGAATTCCTTATTAAATCACACACATACGAAAAGTCACTACGATATTTCGTACATACAGTTGCACTTTTTCAAGTTAGAAGAAGAGAGCGAAGTGCATGCGCTCACAAGAGACAGTGGTGACACGTAGTGGACGATGCATCAAAACTAGAGAATAACTGACTGCCGTAGCGCGTAGATTTCCGGAACTTGAAATAATCATAACTGTATAGAGTGTAAGTACAGGGTGGGATCATGGATGGAAATGTGTTGAAAATGCCGAGGAAAATGGAAGTTTAAAGTTATTGAAGGTTAAGGCCAGGATATATTTTCGCGCTCAAAACACGAATAAAGGCATTCTCCCACAGACGGCGTGTTTAGGTGCTGGTGGTAGGGGGTAAAAATGTGGATTATCGCAACCAGGAAAGATAGATCAAAATGGTATTGTGCGACTCGGTGTGCAAGGAAAGTGGGGCATTCGGTTTGTTGATAGTACAGAAGTGACGATGGTGTTCTTAATACGAATGTTGAGAGCACAACTTGTTTTCCCCACATGAAAGGAAATGTGGAAATTAGAGTGTAGGATTTGTTTGAAATTGGTTAGTTTAGGATGGAACTGGGTGATTAGAGCCGGTGGGTTGAGTGTGTGAAGATCCACGGCGAACTATTTAGTTACAAGGTTAGAAGGGTAGCCTTTGTTGACTAGAAACTCCTGGAGGCGTTGGTTGTACAGCAAACTACAATAGTCTTAGACAAAGTTGACTACCTCCAGGAGGCTTACCGCCAACTATCCGATTCCAACACGCACAAGCCCACCGCCACAGATCTAAAATATATTCACCAACAGGAAAATTCGGATTTCATTACCGCTAATGGTCCTCGAGAGGGCATAATTGAAATGTCCATAAAGTACCTAACCCTGGACAGTACATGTATCCCAACACGTATCGGCACGGTCTCATCAATCTTGTACTTTGTGAACCCATGTACTTCGCTGTACACTTGAAAACGTGCAACTGTGTGAACGAAATATCCTAGTGACTTTTATATGTGTGAAAATGTGTCTGATCTAATACGGAACTTATAAGCTGCAAGTATTTTCCTTTATTTTTCTCATAAATTTACCTTATATATATATATATATATATATGAGCTCCTGAGTAGCCTAGTCGGTAGCGCGCTCGACTTCAGTGCGAGCGGTCCCGGTTCGATTCCCGGTGGGGGCTCAAAAATTTCGGTATTGACCCAGTATCGTGAGGACAATTAGGGAGCTGCTGTGAATAAGCGACAGTGGCGATCACAGTGAGAGTTTCGGTTCTCCTCTCCCAAACCGTCTGGTCAGCGTGGGAGCAGTAGACCAACTCCTCCCTTCGGGGAGAGGCCTCATCTACTAATGGACTGAATATGGCTGTGATTTATTACTTATATATATATAAATATATATATATCATCATATTAAGCCCCTTTCTATCCACTGCTGGATGACGGTCTCCTCATTTTCTTTCCACATATCTCGGTCTGCTGAAATCCTCATCCATGTAGCTCCTGAAAAACGCTTGATTTCATCTACCCATCTTGCATTTGGATATCGCCTCTGTCGTTTCTTTTCTCTAGTAATCCAAAATAGTACATTTGTCGTCCACCTTCCATCTGTTCGTCTAGCTATGTGACCGGCTCATTTCCACTTCATCTTCTTCGCAGTCTTGATTTACCTACCTTTGTTTGTGCGCGAATCAATTCATTTGTCTTCCTATCCATCCTGGATATTCCTAGCATGCATCTCTCCATTGCTCTTTGTGTGACTTTCAATCTTTGAGTCGTTTGCGCATTCAATGTCCAAGTTTCACAGCCGTACATCATCACAGGTAAGACACATTGATTATAAACTTTACGCTTCAGACACATTGGTAGTTTGCTTTCGAAAATAAAGTGTCTTCCAAACGAACTCCACGCCATTTTACATCTATTTATTTTATCAGTCAACTTGGTATTCGATGTTTTGAGCTGGCCTAGGTAAACATACTCATCAACTATTCCTATTGTCTCTCCGTTAATCTTTATTTTCCTTTTTGCAGCATGTTGATTGTATATGGCTTTTGTTTTACTTAAATTCATTTTAAGGCCTATTTTCAAACTCTCATTATTCAGTTCTCCCGTTTTGGTTTGTAGTTCTTCCGCATTTGAAGCAAACAGGACTATATCATCAGCGAACCGTAGGTGATGAAGATAATCGCCATTAATTTTAATTCCAACTTCTTCCCAGCTTAAATTTTGGAACACACTCTCCAGGACCACAGAAAAAGTTTTTGGGGAAATTAAATCTCCTTACCTTACCCCTTTTCCAACTTTAAATTTTTCACTTTCTTGATGTAGTCTAATGACAGATGTGGTAGTCGAATAAATGTTTCGCAGTACCTTGATATACGCATTTTCGATGCCTTGATATTAAAGTGATTTAAGTACTGCTGCCAAGGAGACCGAATCGAAAGCTTTTTCAAAATCTACGAATCCCAAACATGTGGAAGTTCATATTCATTAGTCCTTTCCATAACTTCATTCAAAGTTTGTATGTGGTTCATTGTGCTAAATCCACGACGAAATCCGGCTTGTTCCCTTCCCTGATTAAAATCTAAGTCCCGTGCAATACGATTCAAAATAACTTTGGTGAACATTTTGTATACAATTGACAATAAATTAATTGGTCTGTAGTTTTCGACGCGTTCTTTGTCCCCTTTCTTGGACATAACAGCATTATTCCAACTTCTGGATATTTCTCTCTTCCTCAGGCACATTGAGAATAATTTCGAAAGTTCCTCTTTCATCTTTTCACTTCCCCAGTTAAACATTTCTGTTGTGAGTCCATCTTCTCCTGGCGATTTTCCGTTCTTCATCCCTCGAAGTCTGGGACAGCTACATCATTTTCTTCTGAGTCTTCATTTCCTAGCTCTTCCTCGCAGTAGTAGTACAATTCTCTTTAGAAATTTTCAACTATTTTTATAATTTCTTCCTTATTTCGTGTTACGGTCCCGCCTGGTTTCTTAACTGCAATTATTTGCTTTTTCCCTATCATGAGCTGCTGTTTGGTTTTCTTCAGGCTCTTGTTCTCCTCGATTGTATTTCTAACAAGATTTTCGTTATATCTTCGTACATCCTCTCTTATTTTCTTCCTTACGGTTTTATTTAGTTCTATGTATTCAATTCTTTTTATGTAATTTTCCTCTTCTTTCATTTCCCTTCTTCTCTTCATCAAGAGTTTAGTTTCTTAGGAGATTTTGCTCTCTTTTTTCATTCTGGTGCCTGCTATTTCCTTGGCTGTTTCTCTTATTATCTCGGTCAGTATTTTATTTCTGCTATTGATGTCTTCTTCATCCTCTAACTCTTCCAAGGCGCTGAATCTCTTGCTTAGTTCTATCTCGAATGTCTGTCTGTGTTTCCCTAGATTTTCCAGATCTAAAAGTGGCGGTTTTTCCCTGATAAGCTTCTTTCTCTCAAGTCTAGTTTTTAGTTTCCAGCTTACATCTCACCATCCTATGATCATCCTATGATCAGACTTTGAAACTGTTCAGAACAGACACGTCTTGCAGAATTTCCCTGTTATTCGATAGAACGTAGTCTATTTCGTTTTTGGTCCCATTTGGGCCTTTCCATATCCACTTCCTCTGGGGCGCCTTCTTGAAAAATGTATTGGAAATGAACAGTCTGTTGGCTTCTGAGAATTCCACTAACTTCTCTCCTCTCTTGTTTCTTTTGCCAAATCCAAAGTTTCCAACTTTCGTGTCACTGCTTTGCTTGGCCCCTAATTTCGCACTGAAGTCTCCCATTACAATTTTGTAATGCGATTTGCTACTATCCAAAATCTTCTGTATCTCCTCGTATAGGTCTTGGATTTCCTCCTCCGGATGTGAGGTTGTTGGAGCATACACTTGTATAATTTCCATATTGTATCTGTTGTTTATCTTTATTACTACCCGTGCGATTCTATCTGAAATTCCTTCGATTTCTGTGATCCGTGACTTCAGGTCTTTATTAATTATAAAGCTAACGCCTGTCGGTTTTCCATTTTCTGTTCCTTTGAAGTAGAACGTGTGCTAAGACGGTAGTTCCAACTGTTCTTCATTCTTCCTCCACACTTCTGATAGTCCTATGATGTCCCACTTAATCCTCTTGAGTTCATTCTGCAATTCTTCTAATTTATCCTCTCCTGCAAGTGACTGACAGTTGAGAGTCGCCACGTATAGGTCCGTTTGAGTTGCCGTGTCGGTGTTCTGGCAGTTTACAGTCCAAACTCGGGCATTTTGATCCTCTTACTTCCTGCAGGACTGACCGCTGCCGTTGCCAGCTGCATTCCGTCCTCCGGGCAATGCGGTCCTCCCAGGATGTTTCCTTACTTGTACCATCATGTGTAAAGAAAGGACGGGTGCTGACATTTGACTCACCACGGTGTCTGCTAGTGCAGGTTGGTGAGCAGCCCATCCATGTTCGTTCGCCAAGCAGTTGCTTGGGTACTAACAGGCCCCACGACGTGAACGTATGGATTGGACATTAGGCGTCTACCCCGGTCGGTTCCCTTAAGCCTTAGCAAGAGGAATTAAGGGGGTCTGCTAAAGTTAGTGGCAGAAGACTTTTGGGGCGACAATCCCGGTTTGCCGGTCCTGTCCCGGTTTCCCGGCTATATATATATAATACACACAGCCATATTCAATCCACTACTGGATAAGGCCTCTCCCGGAGGGAGGAGGTGGTCTACTGCTCCCACGCTGACCAGACGTGTTGGATATATATATATATATATATATTAGGATGGTCCTTAATTTTAAAATTTCGAACACTCAAATTTCGGGGCACGTTTCCAATCTGTTTTATTAACCATAAAAATAATTTTGGTATAATTTGGTTAATTTTGTTTAACATATAAAGGTCGCTACCAAGATATGCGTAACCGCAGTATATAACAATGCTTAACATAGGAGCAGTCCTGCTGAAATTGTTTAAATGTTGTAAACCCTTAATTAGGTGAATTTATAGGATTGTACAACATAAGGTAGATTGTGTCTTACAGTAATGTCAATATATATCATCACTTACGCAATTAACTTAATGATCGAGAATATTGTTATTTCTACGGAGACGGTGTGTTCCATTTCAGAGCATAAAGATTCTGTGTGATTTTCCAACCTATATTTTCATTTTTACCGAGCACTATCTACGATTCTGGCTGCAAAGTTATTGCGCCTTGATGTAGTTGACTGGCACATACTTGGAATGCTCCATTTATCTGAAATACCGTAATGCTTAATTATTACATTAGCGTAATCTACCATAACTATTTTAGTAATGTAAACTAAAACAAAAGCGGGACTGGTTCTACGTTCTCTTTTATGAAAAAGTTGTTTACTGTTAGGCCGGTCACTTGTAAAACGATAAAAGTATGAATAATTGTAGAAGAATGAAATACATGGAAATAAGATATCTTTCAAACGTAAATGACTTCTTTCTGTTAACTTGCAAAAAGATAAATGTTCGGACTGCTGTACCTTAGATCGGGATTTGGGATAAATCACGGGTCTTTCTACCCGACCGCAGTGTCAAGTCAGGCCAACGTCTCCAAGGTTCTGGGTTCGAACCCCGGCTGCGGCATCGATGTTTGTGGATTTTAGAACTTAAAATGGAACCATGATGGGTCGAAGTCACTAGTTACTAAAATGGCCCAAAATAGAAAGTTTACGGGTCTTTCTACTTGTCCTCGGGATGGCATGATTGCAGACAGAAGCTGAAGAAAAATGGAAAAGCGAGCGATAGTGATCAGGATAGCATCTATGGAAAAAATATTAGGATAATTTTGTACTAACTCGTTTCTCGAATTGAACTGTATTTTCGGACTTTAGGCATCTAAGGTTCACGGCGGGATAGGATAGGAAAGCGGTCGGGTACCATCACGGCATTTGTCTAGTGTGACTGGAAAAACCTCAGCTGGGATGGTCGGTCACTGAGATTGAACCCACCACCGCCCGAATGCTAAGCCAACGCTCTACTACTGAGCCACGGCCGCTTTTTCAGTTTTTCGACAATAATGGATCTTGACTCGAAGTTCAAACAGTGGACCTATAACTCTGGGTCTTTGATGCGAACTACATTTGCATGAAAATGTGTATCAGGTGCATCAAATGCCTTAGCAATATGGAAAAATGCCAAGTTGCCCCGATCGAGAAATAAAGAGAAAACACTAAAACCAACTATTTCTGCAGGTTCTCAGTAATCAATGGAAGAGACATCCAGACTTAAGGACTTGTCCATAGCAAGTAACGTTCTACTGTGTGAGTATTGTTATATTCATCTTGTGACATTATAAAACGGAAAATATTAACTTTAAATTGTAGATGCTATATACGGTATATTTTGTATTGTGCTTAAAATAAAGCTTAATATTTCAAAATTTGGTAGCGACCTCTAAATATTGTCTAAATTTAGCCAAATTTTGGGAATATTACTTTCTTCAATATTGGAACAAGTTGGCAGGTGCCACATTGTAAACTTCAACTTTTATTTTTAACCGTTACTATAAGGACCACCCATTAGCGCCTTACTGCTTTAGTGGTTACCGCCGCTGACTGCTGATCGTGGGATTCCAGGTTCGATTCCCGGCCAAGGGATTTTTTTCCAAAGCAAAAGGACTTGGAACGGTGCACACCCAGCATCGTGATGCAATTAGCATGCTGCTGTGAATAAAAGAGAGTGGTGATCACAGTTGAGAGCTTCGGCTCTCCTCTGCCAACACGTCTGGTCGGCGTGGGAGCAGTAGACCAATCTCCTCCCTCCTGGAGAGAGGCCTAATCCAGTACTGGATTAAATATGGCTGTGAATTATATATGAGATGGTGAAAAATGTGGAATAAAAAAAGGTACTTACATATTAGAATATCAAGACAGGTGTACAGGAACTTCAGAAAGAAAAGAAAAGAAAAGTTTCGCAAAAGCGTTTTCACATGGTGGGAGAGAAATGGACAGAACGGACAGGTGTGGTACTTGTGCTCAGGAGACATCATTTTGCCACCTGATGCTGGGTAACAGTGTGGCCAGGTTATGGAGGCCGGAAAATGACTAGATGGGTCGGAGAAAACACCAAATGGAAAAGGAAGTGCGAAGGTTACTAGGAGTAGATAAGGGGCTCCTTAAGGAATAAGAGGTTAAAGAATCCGAGGGGGCGGAAAATAATAAATAATAATGAAGATGAAGGGGGAAAGGAGAATAAAGAAACAATATTGAAAAATAGGATAAAAGTGCTACTAGAGACGGAACGAAGAAGAGAATGGAAGAAGAAGAAAGAAGGAAAGAAAAAAAAACAAGATATCAAAATGTTATATACACGAAACTGTTTAAGTGTTTGTTAGTTTTTCACTACAATACAAATGTTTGAAGATTCATTCATATTCTGATGTTTTCAAATATGGCCAGTTCATATGTTGTAAATTTCATTAAAAATTACCAAATGCTTATTGTGAATTGTTTGGCGTGATTCTGCGCAAGTTATAACATTTTACTTATTAAGTTGTGTGTGAATATACAGTATATAGGAGATTGAAATAAATATTTTATTAATTTATTTTTATTTCTGCTTATATTAGTTTGTAAGAATAACGAAATCGCAGCGCCTAAGATGGGAAGGCCATGTAGCTCGGATGGAGAAAAGCGAAGATTACATTCCATCGTTGTTGATACGGCTGAGGGAAAGACAGTTGGGAAGACCGAGACGTTGTTGGGAGGACAACATTAAAAGAGATCTTCCAGGGATAGGTTCTCGTGATGAAAATTGGCTTGATTTTGCCCAAGGTAGAATCCTATGGCGAACGTTTGTTACTGCGGCGATGAACTTGCAAGTTCCGTAACCCATAGAGTTAGTTATATTAGTTTGTAAACCTAAAGTGAATTGTGCCATAAGTGAAGATCTACAAAGCAGACAGTGTGTTTGCATTTTTATACAGGATTTTTTTTTTTTTAAATTATGGACCACGCTTCACGGACAGTACGTACGCACGATGTTATTTATGGAATTATGAATTATTCTGGTTCATGCTATCTGATGTTGCTCCGTTTGCAAATGTTTGGAAAGTTCCTTTACATGTTCGTTAATTCTTACTACCAGGCGACGTTCCCGGGTGCCGAGCGGTCTGCGGCGGTAGGCCATAGGCTCGAAGGTCCCGGGTTCGAGTCCCGGCAGGAACATGGGTGTGGATTTTAACAACTAAAGGCGAATCGTGACAGGCCGAAGTCCGAAGTTACTAGACTGGCCTATATAAAAATAGAGAGTTTTTTTTTTACCAGGCGACGTTCGTCACACCGATATACTTTTTCACACAACGACAGTTAACTAGAAAAGTGAGAGATCGAAAAGCATTTCGTGAAATTTAATGAATAAATATCCCTGCAACTGAGAACTAAGCTACATGTAAGTAAAGTGTTAATTTGCATTTTTTTGCTTCTCCGATCGCACAGAAATAGTCATTTTTTTAATGGATTAAGCTTTATTGAATACACATTGTGAAATACGATAACTTTATGTTATTGGAGCATTGTGCAGTTATATCCTTTTAACAATGAGGTTATTCAATCAGTGCAATACGATGTAGTGGGTAAAACTTTACATGAGAAGGGCCGCGGTGCCTCAATGGTTAGAGCACTCACTTCTGGGGCTTGAGGTAGTCGTGCCATGTGGGCTCTGTGGTGGATAAACACCGTGTGCGTGGGGTTCTCCCGTTTCCTCCCACTTTCTTCATTCCACCAATCATCCCATTATCATCCATCCGGCCTGAGCCAAAGTTACCTAAAGGTCTTAGAAATTAAATTTTAAAAAATCTACATGAAGATACATATTAAAAAGCACGAAGTATGAAGTTATATGGAAATTGAAGAGCTGATGTTTACCTTACAGCCTCCAACAGTAAGTCTAATGCACATAATAAGCCGTCTAAGACAAAAACATGTGCTTATTAACTAGTTCATTTGCCCACCCGTTCTGCGGGGTGAATAAAATATGTTGGCAACAGTCACTGGGACAGGGAGCCGTTGATAATGAATTGAGTCATGCCAAATGTCACCACTTGGACGTAGTCAACCCGTCGCCCAACACTGTAGTGTGGGTTGTAGCGTGATTTGCTTTAAAATTGTCCATTATTTACTACCGCCATTGGTATTCAATGAATAATTAGATGGTCGATTATCTCTGAAGATAATAATTTTAGAATTTAACTGATATATAACTTTCCAGACGGGCCCAATGTCTGATCATGTGCGAAAAATCATTCCAATCGGTCACGTAGTTTTGGCGTGATGATAACACAAGCATAACATTTTCATTTTTTTTTTATATATATAGATGATCTTATAGATGGCAAACCGAATAACATATCTGAAGCCAGTGTTAGTGAAACTATTTAGCTGTTCTATATGGTGAATCAGAGCATCAAAAATGCACATTCATGAATCAAATTAGTAGTCATTAATTAAATATTATGGAACTTCTCCTTGCTTATATGTAATACAATTTATAGAAGAAGGTGTATTAATAATATTTGTTTGCCCATTTAGCAACCTACACTTGAGGAGAAACCTCAAGTAATTACAAACCTATCTGTATCAACACTATATAAATATATACGATTAAACATGGTTCAATAAACTATTAGAAATTGTAAATAAGGATGTACGAAAGCATAAATAGAAAAGATAAGTATAGGCAAAATGGTTACCACAATCAGAAGCAGAACTTACATAGTTATAAAGATTTAACACCAGACAACAAAGTCTTTAGCTGAGATATTTATTAACTTCATAATTACATTAAATGCTAAAAAGAAACTGAAAAAAAATATGACATCATTTCACCCAACGTAGTATTTTCACTATTTATGATGTGAAACGAGAAGCCTGAATCATAAAATGTAAATACAATTGTAACAAGACAGAGAAGGTATATTTCTATCTAAAATAGTTACTAGTATAGTATCGATATGCATTTTACATAACTATCTAATCATGATTTTTATCATAATAAATTTAAACTTTCAATTTTATGTTTTTAGACAACTTTGGTTGAGACTAGCTTAGCATAATAAATACTTGTTCAGGAATTACACTACACTTTAAACATTTACTATTTTAATTGTATTACTTTAAACATTTACTTAGTGTGTACACTGAAAATTTGCAGACGAATGTTCGAAATACCAGTTAGTTGTATTTTCAATCTGTGTATCATGCAAATATAGCACAACAATATTTTCACACATTCCAATCTCATTACGTACTTCTTGTTCCGTATAGAGCATATACAAACAAACTATTACCAGAGGCAGCAATCGGAGAATATTACAAGGAAACCTGAACGTAATGACAATCTTCAACAGAATCTTTTTAATATAACTCCTTGTAATCTAACCAGCAGTGTTCGATTTGCAGGGGAAAGGGGGTGCCGGGGATTTTCCCTGGTGCCTCAGGATATCGAACCAACCGGGCATAAAATATTTCTGTTTCTACCCAAACAGGAAGTAGATGAAAACTTACAAGTCACCACTAATTTTCGGATCTTCATTTATAACAAATCAACCAGCATCCATGTTACACAGATATGGAAAGCCATACTGAGTGCCAAGGGCTGTTGAGAGAGGGTCTGAGCTAATGATTTCTCTTTAAGAGACCCTTTCATAACTACTTCTTGTTGCCCTCTTACTGTGGGCATTACTATGACGTTAGAACGTTAATTTTGGCGGGATAGTTAATAGTTGAGACTTGATTCTTGCTAGTGAGTTCCGTTTCACGGTTTCTTTCGTTGTTGTCTATTATTTCACTTTCGTGTCTGTCTGTCTGTCTGTTTGTCTGTCTGTCTGTCTGTCTGTCTGTCTGTCTGTCTCTCTCTCTCTCTCTCTCTCTCTCTCTCTCTCTCTCTCTCTGTGTGTGTGTGTGTGTGTGTGTGTGCGTGAAACAGAGAGAGAGAGAGAGAACAGTGTTGTACAAGAAACATGCTATACCGTGCTATAAGTACGTGTGAACCAGAGTGTTCTTGCAGTTTTTGATAGAAACAGAAAATGTCACTTACCCTTAGTCCTCAAAGTAATCCCCACTGCCATCCAACACCGTTTGCCAACGTTCCTGGCACTAAAACTGGGGAGTCTTGGACGCAAAGATGGCAGTGAATGCCTACCGCACGTCTGACTCATTGGCGAAAGATTTTCCATGAAGGTGGTTGTCCAGGGAATGAAAGAGGTGATAATCTATTGGTGAAAGGTCCAGGCAGTAAGGTGGATGAAAAGATGTCTTCCAGCCAAGTCGCTGTTTGATATTCCCGGACACCTGCGTCACATGCGGCCTAAATTGTCGGCAGGAAACAGTATACATTTGCGATTCACCACCGCTGTTTCCTTCTGCTGCAGTGCCTGTTGTATACACTCCAACTGCTGCGAGTAAAGGTCCGCAATGATGATTTGGACCGGTGGTAGCACCTCGTAGTGTGCCACTTAGCGAATGATTCACCAGATACAGTGCATGATTTTGCGTTGGTGTAGAGGTGGTCTTGTGGTATGAGGCACAGGGCCCCGCGGTGACAACCAATGTCAATCATGCTTGCGAGTAACATACAGGACCTACTTTTCGTCACTGGTAAGCACTTGATCAAATATGGGTGTGTTGCGGTGCCGAGAAAGCAATGATAAAGAGGCTATCAGTAGTTAGTCCTTGTTGACTTGTGACAGTGCGTGGGGTACCGACATGCTCAACTTCTACGCCTTCGCTATGCGGTACAGGTGAAGTACGATTGTTTCATCAGAAAACATGGAAACGTTCGGCAAGCTCACTACACGTTTGTCTGCTATCCTGCTCTATGGTCGCTTTCAGGGCCTCGTCATCCAGGGGCTGTGAGCGCTATCGTGGGATTTATCACACAAGGCTAAATCTCTCGACCAGAATTTCTGAAATCAATATCTGCCTATGTGTCATTCGCAGCATTAACCTCAAAGGCTTGACGTATTCGGCTGCGGACAGACCCATCTTAAAACCAGACAACCCCGAACGCGTTGCTTCGACACCTCCATCTGTCTTCGCAACTACTCGAGAATGACTGCTGTGAGTGCGCAAACCGTCTGTCTTGGTCACGGTCCATGTTTCCGCTCCCACCCCGATCGCTTGTCCAGCACCGGAGGCACTTATTTCTGTATCAGTGATCATGTCTTCCCATGCGACGCCAAAAACAGCAAAAACATTTTTAATTACCTTGTAGGAAAACAAAGAGTATCGATATATACCACTACATATTTCCTTGCGATCCAAAATTCCGTGGCTTGCGAACATAAGTGTTACCCCAAAGAAGAATTTCCTACAGAAAATACTCGCACTTGGTTATTAGGTTTACCCCGTAAAAGAAAGTTAAACGCCGATGCAGTTCCTTCGTTGAATCTTCTATTGCCCTATAATATGAAGTCTCAAGGTAACAGCGATCGGACGGAACAAGTGGATGCAAGACATACTGAGCGAATATTGAGTAAGGTAAGGGAACAAGACGATTTTAGTCATGTGAAAGAACGATAGGCAGCGGACAATCCTTTGAATGTACTGTATTATCTTTTGCATGTTCATTGAAGTAGGAGGCAGAGTACGCGGAGAACGTGTCGTCGTATGTCGTCGCGTTCCACGGACATTGATTGAGTGCGAACAACAGAAAAATGTTTCTATATTCGTTCATTTGTATTTCTATATAAAGTATGTCTGCTTTCTCTTAAGTATTTAGACATTATTTATTTAAAACAGGAAACACTTGTCGCGCAAAGTCATATGACGCGTACATGTTGTAGAATCAAGAAAATCAAAATCAAACGAAATGAGCAGAATGATCTTGAAGCATTTTAATCTTAGTTTCAGTTTTAAATAGATGGTTCTGAAGAAAACCAAAGAAATATTTCTCCCTTTCTTTTATTCTAATGCAAATCCTTTGGGGATTGGTTTGTGAGTGTGAAACTAAGAGAAAATGTAAGGATTCATCTGAAATAAAGTTGACTAAGAACGTTGTGGGACTCATTAACTGCTGTGCGTTACCATATGAAGACATACCACTTTAACTGTTATCAGTTTCTTGGAAATGAACAGCCTCCTATTTCTGTATTAAAAATAAATTATAGTGTATTCCATCGCTACGCTGGTTATTTTACTATGCTACTACGTCCCCTAATACAGCGGGTAATATTGTTCAATATAACCTGTATTCAATGAACACCTGTCTACAATAGAAATATTTTACGGAACCATGAGGTTAGATGAAAGACAGGTTTTACTGAAGGGAAGATTGGTACTTGGTATACAATTAAAACGTAAGCTTTTAATATCCCATGCACTTATACGAGATACCTTGGTCTCAAATTAATTCTTATCGAACACAGCTAGTCAACTGTTTCGAGATTGATGTATCGTCCGCTACGTGGCGCCAATGTCCCCTCCTTTTTTTGTTTGTTTCTGTGTGTGTGTGTCCGTGCTTTATATCCCAGCATACTGTACTTATCTCAAACCGGTTAAAATCACTTCAGTTGCAATTTGCTTTAGGTTCAACCCCTTACCTTTCTATATTACCCCTACTACCATATTCAGCACAATAGCCAATAACAGATATACTTTTTGGCATATCTATACTAATTATTACAGTACATACATGACCTATGGCTTAATGAAAAGCTAAAAACAGAGTAAACGTTTTATCTCATGAAAGTAATTGTTGTAACTACCAATATTTTTCCTTATTTTAAGTATTGAACTACTTTTAGTAAGAATATGAGTTACAGAATACGCATCAAATTAATACGAAGCATTAACGTTCATCTATAGAAAAGCTATCCTTTACTAGTATCAATCCAAGAATGGGTACACAAATAAGTTACTTTAAGTTTTCTCACATATGAATCTAACCTGTATGTCGAAACATCACAATTCTTCATAATATGAGATTTGCACATCAATACAATTAGTTTCCATTGCTTCCATATCAAAGAGGTGTACTAATTCTTAACATTTCAGTAACTCTTGTTTACATTGTCATCTGATTCCAAAATAACCATTCTTGTAGACATTTAGAGTAAAATCAAAATAACGAATGTTCTGAAAAGTCGTATGTACCACTACAAAACTTTGGTTCTAAGTTATTGAATTTGAATTGCTTGGCTTTTCACCTACTAATAATTCACCTCCCCTCTGGGTAAAATGAGCTTATAGTAAGATTTCACATAGAGCAAACAAAATTACAATTAGTAGTTACTAAAAGTTATCAGTTCCCACTTGCATCAAATCCACAAGTCGTAGAATCGAAGTCTTACAAAAACAAAAACAATACTTCTCAAGAATTTATTTACATCCGTAGGTAACATCCAAGTATCTGGAGAAATGAGCCACTTGGGGGGAACAAAACGGTAAGCGCCATAACAACCGTTCCATAATATATTGGAAATAAATACAATGGTGTCTAAATCTTGAAACTTCGAGCGCAAACTTTTTGTTTTTCAAGTAAACAGGCAGTTGTTGGATACAAACAGCAAAAAGTTTGCGCTCGAAGTTTCAAGATTTAGACACCATTGTATTTTATTTTCAATATACAGTGGAAATTTTCTTATGGCGCTTACCATTTCGTTCCTCCGAGCGGCTCAAATATCAGTAACAGATTTATCTGATGAAAGTTGAGTTACCTTGATTATTTCTACTGATTGTTGACTTTTAGACCTTTATCTCGCTCGGTTGTTGTTGTTGTTGTTGTTCTTGTTTCGAGGTGCTTTTATTTTCTTTCATCTTATCTGCTTGTTTACTTTTCGAATCGTGCAAGCTAGAGATGCTGGAATTCCAAATGTCTTTGTTCCATTTGGGAAATAGACAATTGTAGTTGTCTTACCAAGCTAGCCAGATTCTGATCTATGGTGAGTTAGGTTATTACTGTGATAATTACTGTTTTCTGTATTTGCCTCATAACAACTGTTCAACATAATAAACAGCAACTTCAACATAGACAAGATTCATGAATTTGAAAGCAAGGTTGCCAACCTAGAAAATAAACTTAGAATCTTGGAGAGGGAAATGGAAGACAAAATGACTGAATTAGAGCAATATCAAAGAAGAAACTCGATTCGGATTTTTGCATTACAGGAGCGAGCAAATGAGAGTAAGGATGACCTTGTGTGTGATGTTTTTAATAACATAATGGAATTAAATGTGGAGGTAACAGACATCTGTAGATCTCATCGAACTGGATCTCCTAGTAATAAAAAGAGGGCGGTTACTGTCAAATTTGTTAGCCATAGGACGAAGATGCAAGTGTTGAAAAACAAGAGGAAACTGGTGGACAAAGGCATCTATATATAAATGAAGATTTGTGCAAGTCCCGCCTACAGCTTTTACAAGAAGCTAAAAAGAAATTCGGGGGGTGCAATTCATGGACGGAAGATGGAAAGGTGGTTGTTAAGCTTAATAACAAAAAACATTATGTCCCATCAACTGCTGAACTGAGAAATGTCAAATGAACACCTACAGGCCTTGACATGAATGGATATTGGACTTCTTTATTCAATCAAGATATATTAATATTTTTTTTTTCATCCTTTAAGAATTTTTAATTCGCGTGTGTGTGTGTGTTTTCTGCTTCTGTGTGTATATTGGTGCATATATGTGTATAATCATATTAAAGTGTAGTGTAGATTGTGAATTGTCACTTACTATTTTCAGTAACTAAACACGTATATACAGGTTACTTTGTGATTCTGTTAGTGTGTTTGTTTACTTATATATATGTGGTTTGATAATATTCAGTGAACAACCTAGAATATCTTGTAGAAGTAGGATCAGGATTACCAATGAGTGCAATTGTTTGGAAGAAAAAGTCATAGGTAAGTGGAAGAAAGAGCATCCTTGTAACTATTTGTTTATCACCATTACAAGAAGTAGCTTAGTTGTCATAATAATGATTACTTACCATAAAAATGCAGACAGACCGATCCACGTTGTAAAGCTACAACACCTGAACATGCAATCTCGAAGCATAACTAAACGTTTCCCCATATAAATCATGTCGCTGCAACCTTCAAATTTTACAATAGCCCATGCTAATGTTCGCTCAATGCTAAATAAAATGGACGAAATTAGCTTGCTTCTTTACAAGCAACAATACGAAATTCTTCTAATTACGGAAACTTGGTTAGACGAATCCATAACCTCAGCTGCACTCGATTGTCGTGAGGACCGCCAACTTAAGCGAGGCGGGGGTATTGCCATATATTATTGCAATCATTTAGATATTAAAATATATAACCCGGCGCTAGCACTGGGTGAGAATCATATTGAGTACCTTAATATTATTGTTAAAATTAACGCCACGCTAATAGGAATATTTGGAGCGTACAGACCTCCTAGTACACCGTACTACAAACTGTCAGCTCTACAAGATCTGACAGCGAGTATGTATTCACAGGTTGATAATTTGTTCGTGCTTGGTGACCTTAATTGTGATCAAATGTCTCCAGAGGACCCGGAAGCCAAATATTTAAAAAAAATATTTTAGATACATACCAGCTTGTTCAACTTGTCAACAAACCCACCCGTATAACTGAATCAGGGGAATCGCTGCTTGATTTGATCATAACAGATAACGTAAACAATGTGCTTACACACGAAGTGTACGAACCAATAGGAAGCTCTGATCACTGTTTAACTACGGTAACCTTAAACATAATCAAATCAAGCAGAAGCGAACCAGTATATATAACTTACCGCAATTACTCTTGTTTTGACGAGCGTGAATTTTGTCAGAGTGCAAGATCATTTAACTGGGATGCACTCAAATCATATGAATCAATCGATGAAAAAGTTGATTTTTTACAGAAGTCCCTTATAGGCATATTTGATAAACATGCCCCGATTTCCACTGCTAAAATAACAGCCTGCAAACTACCTTACATAAGCAACACACGGTTGTTAATGAAAAAAAGAGATAATGCGCACCGTAAATATAAACGAACAAAATTGCAAATACATTGGGATGAGTATAAACAGCTCCGTAACTTCACAACAACCGTTATAAGACAGGAGAAGGTAGCTTATTTCTCCCATCATATTAATAACAGCAGTAGCCCAAAAGTTATGTGGAATAAACTCCGTAAATTAGGAGTGGGCAAGGCAAACCCTTTGCATTGTCTTCCTAGCAACGTAAATGATCCAAATTTAATAAATAACTTTTTTGTTGATGTAACTAATTTAAATATTACTGACAAGTCAGCTATATCTAGAAACGTGAGTTACTTCAATACGCTGAAATTTAACCATCTGTCAGAACCATTTACATTACGTCAAGTGAAAGAGTTCGAGGTGGAGAGAGCAACAAAAAGCATTAAGTCGAATGCTGCAGCACTTGACGGTATTACAAGAAAAATATTGAAATTAGCACTTTCATTTATTCTGTCATCATTAACTCACATAACTCACATTATATTTTTTTCTTTTAATAATGGTTGTTTTCCCAGCCATTGGAAGGAAGCAAAAATTATGCCACTTCCGAAAAAAAAACAAAAGTGGAATCTCTAAAAGACTTAAGGCTATTAGTATATTACCTATCTTGTCGAAAGTGATTGAAAAAATTGTATATCAGCAACTGTACAAATATGTAATTAAGCACAATCTACTACCTGTTAGCCAGTCCGGTTTTCGCTGGCACCATAGCACTACTACTGCATTATTACAAGTTACAGTTACAAGCAATTAATCCCTTTTATGTTACTGTACTAGTTCTGTTTGATCTCACAAAAGGATTTGATTTAGCGCAACACGATTTACATTTTAGCCAAACTTAATTATTACAATGTAGCGAAGTCTACTCTCTCGCGGTTCCGGTCGTATCTCTATAACAGAGAACAAAGAGTTATGTTACAAAATTCCGCACTGGTACTATCTGAACCAGCTAAAATTAATAATGGTGTGCCACAAGGCTCTATATTAGGTCCTTTACTTTTTTTTCAATATACTCTTCTGACCTACCTCTTACATTGAAGCATTCTCAAGTCCATTCTTATGCTGATGATACACAATTATTTATCTCGCCTCCACCCAGTCTATTAAATACAAAAATGACACTTCTTAATAAAGATCTGAAAGCTATCAATGATTGGTGCGTCGGTAATGGGTTACTAGTTAACCCACAAAAATGTACGTTCACGATCATAGGAACAAAAATTAACCTGAAGAATATATTTCCTGATGAAATTAAAGTGAACATAATGAACGTAAATATTTCACATTCCAAGGTGGTCAGAAATCTAGGAGTCCAGATGGACGTAAATCTTACCTGGAGCTCTCATGTGTCCACCCAGTGTACGAAAGCTCTGTCAACCCTGTGGTATCTTTATAAACTACGCGAATACTTCACGAAAGAGACTAAATTCTATCTTGTCCGTAACCTTATCTTATCTCTTTTCGATTACTGTGATGTAGTCTACGGACCGGGCTTAACCTTGAGTAAGGCAATATCTATACAAAAAATACAAAATGCCTGCGTAAGATTTAGCCTTGGATTTCATAGATCGGAACATGTACTACCAAAATTGAATAATGAAAATATGCTTACCATGTCAAGGAGACGTAACTTGCACTATTGTTGTTTAATATTTAAACTTTTGAAAAATAAATCTCCCCTCTACCTAGCAAATAAACTTAACCCTCGTAAAACTGTTCATTACTACACGACACGTAATAGTAACGCCCTTAATGTTCCCCGTTTCAGACTCTGCAAAACAGCTGGTTCATTTTCTGTTTCAGCAGCAAGAACATGGAACTCTCTGCCAATCAATATTACAAATTCTACCACTTACAGTGCGTTCAAAAATATGGTCAAACATTTCCTCCATCGGAAGCAATTACTAAGCTCAAACTCTTATAACCCAACCTTACAATTTCACTCATTGGTATTTTGTAATTAGAATCATTACATATTTGTAACTTCTTTTTTTTTTTCCTCGTAGATATGTAACTGTTGACACCAATAAAAAATAAAAATGCGTGTGTTTGGTGTCTGTATCTGTGTGTGTGTGAGTGAGTGCATTTAGTATGTAGGATTGTTTATTATTATCATTATTCTTTTATCATTCTTTTTTTTTGTATTGTATTTCGCTTATATTACTAACATTGTATATTTCATATAATTCTATTATTGTTGTACTGCCCTTACTAGTGGCTAATGTGCACTATTCTTTTTTTTCTCTTATTGTAATATTGTAACCATACTCTTATTTTGACAAGGGTTAGGTGGCAGAGCAGCCATAGGCTCAACCTCGCCCGCTTCAATAAAGACCATTTCAATTCAACTGTTTGTATAAGGCTTCCACATGCTGTTACTATTCATTCTAGCATATGATCCGGTATTTCCTGAGTCATAACTGAGTAATTTTTTGCGCCAGTTTCCTAGTTAATCGTCCCATTTCTTTTCGGCCTAAAATTGGAACTGGAACTTCATCTGTCACAATTACCCATTGTATTTCCCATAAGTTATTTCGACAGATTGTGGGAATAACCACCTGTCCTTTGGCTACTGTTCTCAGGTTAACAGGTTTTTTTTTTTAACATGATTAAAGTAAGTCTCGTCACCTTTCACTATTCGGGGTGCTCATTTATAGTGAGTCCCCTCGTCTCTCACTAGTCGGGGTGCTTATTTATAGTGATTTATAGTATATTTGGGTCCCGTGTTAAACCTTGAATAACGCAATAGGCGCTAAATTGGGAAAGGAGGTTTAATTCTGATAATACAATTTATTCGTACTTTAACTCTGATGCCCGAAATTTTCGTCTTCACTTTCTTTAGCGTTAAAATGGGTTGTTGAATGGAATAGTGATGCTGAAAGTAGGATCAAAATTTCGACTCGATTGTATAACGACCGATTAAGTCTAACCAGCGATTGGTTGATTATAATGAAAAACAAGGAAAGATAATTACGATCCACTCACTGATTTATAATCAGTTTTCGTCGCCCAGATTTGCAAATCTTACTAGGTATGCGTGGTACAAAAGCGGTTATTTGGAAGGAAAACCACCTGAGTTTGAAAATCCCGTAACATTTTGTTTCAAAGATTGTGCAGCACTTTGCGATTTGTGCACAGTTATTGCCGTAATAAGGTGTGCGTGGTATAAACAATGTTTATGCATCACACACACTTTTTTACGGAATATCATTACTGTAAAACCTTTTCGCTATAAATTAATAATTATAACAATTGGGGATCTATGAAGGTCTGACATAGTGAGAGGTGAGGGGACTCACTATAAATAAGCACCCCGAATAGTGAGAGGTGACAAGACTCACTTTAATCAAGCATCCCGTTAACATCAGTACAGAAAGTGGTTTCAAATCGGTCTGCCACCTTCTCGCAGTAACCTCTGCCAACTATAATCGTTCTTGGCTAGCTGCAGAGCATTTCAAACCAGACGACTTTTTGTAATTGTAATCACCATATTGGATCGGCCATTTTGAATTTTGTACTTTTGACGTCCGATTCTGAATCAGCTGTCCTACCCCCCCCCCTCCCCCTGGCAGTATTGTTTCTTCTACATTAAATGATTGTTTTCTGTCTATGCTTGGAGACCACCTCTAACGTTCACAGGGGTTTCTACCCTTAAACCCGCACCATTGCCGAAATAAAAAATACGTGTCGATTATTTTTCGATGTTCTACATATGCAAAGTTTCATTAAAATCGGTGAGTTAGTAGAAGCGCACGATGAGATAGTCTACAGATAAACATAGATAAAACAAAATACATGATAAGCCGAAACACAGGGAATGAAGGAAATAAAAACATAAGAATTAGGGATGAGGTCATAGAGAAAGTAAACAAATTTAAATACTTGGGAGCATACGTAACAAGCAAAAATGAGGTCACGGGAGAAATAAAAAGTCGCTTAGTATTGAGGAACGCATGTTTCTATTCAGTCCAAAAACTTCTAACATCGCGATTAATATCAAGGAAACTGAAATTGAAAATATACAGAACGGTTATTCTCCCGGTAATACTTTACGGTTGCGAAAGTTGGAGTACGACCCTAGCAGATGAACATAAATTACGTGTGTTTGAAAATAAAGTTTTGAGAAAGATATACGAAACGAGATGACTGGAGAGTGGAGGAGAATGCATAATGAAGAACTCCACCGACTGTACGATTCACCAGATATTATAAAAATAATGAAATCGCGACGACTAAGGTGGGCAGGCCATGTAGCTCGGATGGAGAAAAACGATTATATTCTATCCTGGTTGGAAGGCCGGATGGAAGAAGACCATTGGGAGGACAATATTGGAAGAGATCTTCGAGAAGTAGGTATTCGTGATGAAAACTGGCTTGATATTGCCCAGGATAGAATCCAATGACGAACGTTTGATACTGCGGCGATGAACTTGCGAGTTCCATAAGCCATAGAGTTAGAAGTTTCTCACATGTGAATCTAACCTGTATGTCGAAACATCACCATTCTTCATAATATGAGATTTGCACATCAATACAATTAGTTTCCATTGCTTCCATATCAACGAGGTGTAGTAATTCTAACATTTCAGTAACTCTTGTTTACATTGTCATCTGATTCCAAAATAACCATTCGTGTAGACATTTAGAGTAAAACCGAAATAGCGAATATCATTGTTCATCTGTTTTAAAAAGTCGTATGTGCTACTACAAAACTTTGGTTGAAAGCTATTGAATTGCTTGACTTTTCACCTACTAATAACTACCACCAAAAACGAGATAAGTGCACGTAGATGCACAAACGCATTACTTTCGTAGAACTTTTGAATATAGAGAGAGGTGTAAGTTTGGTTATGAGATAGATGAAAGATCTATATCTCGTTTGAAGGGAAATTTTATTGTTAATAACTTTTATAATAGGTGTCAGCACGCTACGCGCAACGTAGAGAAGCACAGGACTGAAAATGTGATGTAATGTTACGTATGGCAGCCATATTGGAATGGCCGCCATTTTGGTGTTCCCATACTCAGATTTTGTCCGATTTTGAATGTTATTCAGCACACTGAACTTATCTCAAATCGGTTGAAATCACTTCTGTTGCAATTTGCTTTAGGTTTAACCCCTTACCCTTATATATTACCCCTACTAAAATATTCAGCACAATAGTGTAATGGACCGCGTGCCACCCATTCAAGATAAACAGATAGTAAAAAGTGCGTACTTCAAGCAACGTAAGCAAAATAATAAATGACACGAGCCATCGTAGAAGCAAACAACAACAACACTTCAGTCAAGAACTGAAGATGGAGTTACCGTTGCAGCTAGATGGAGTTGGCACAACTGAAGGAGGGACTTAGAGGACCACTCCCAAAAAGACCTATGCATATTCGAACACCTAGGCTACCAGTATCACTCCTCGCCTGGGTGGTCACCTCTCTCTACCTTCCTGCAACGGGTCGAAGCAATCCTTCATACACGTTTTCAACGGAACTGGTATGAATTCTTCCTTACCTGACATACACAGTTTGCAACAGAACTGGTGTGTCCCCCTTTGAACCGCAAACCTGTACACACGACCGCAACGGGTCTGGTACATCCTTCGGCACAACAGCTGCAACGGACTGGTGTCAACTCTTGCCTGTTCAAACCCTGTACACACGACCGTAACGGGTCTGGTACATCCCTGGGCGTATCAGTTGCAACGAACTGATGCAGAACTCTAACCTACTTCTCTGAGGATTGATCACCAAAGAAGAAGAAGGCCAAGTCCCGGGTTCGGAACGCTCATTTTATTAACTTGTATCGCGCTTATATCCTTTTATAGTAAAACTGGTTCTGAGAGAAAGTCAATTCCGTGTATCCTATGTTCTACCTACAAAGCCCTGTAGCGTTCCAAAGGGAACATTCCGATAGTTAATAACAGATATACTTTTAGGCGTATCTTTAGTAATTATTACAGTACATACATGACCTATGGCTTATGGAAAGCTAACAAAAAAAAACAAAAAAAAAAGTTTTATCATATGAAAGTAATTATTGTAACTACCACCACAAACGAGGTAAGTGCATGTAAATGTCACAAACGCACTGTTTTCGTAGAACTTTTGAATATAGAGGGAGTTGTAACTTTGGTTGTTTATAAGATAGATGAAAGATCTCGTTTGAAAGGAAATTTTATTGTTAAAAACTTTTGTAATAGGTGTCATCACGCTACGTGCTATGTCAACGGCGCAGAACTGAAAATGTGATATAATGTTACGTACGGCAGCCATTTTAAAGATGCTCCCATGCTCAGATTTTGTCCGATTTTGAATGTTATTCAGCACGTTGAACCTATCTAAAAAAGGGTTTCAAATTCCTTCTGTTACAATTTGTTTCACCCTAAACCTTACTTTACCCCTACTATAATTTGTGGGTTCCAAAGTAAAATTTCATCTCAGAGATTGTAAGCTTCTGGAGAGAAGATAACTGTAGCA
>JAGDQP010003241.1:31772-96071 GCA_022664845.1 Lepisma saccharinum
CAAAACTAGGTTAATAAGATTTTCTTTTAATCGGAATAAAACTGGCTTTTGAATTGAGAAAAAAATCACAGAAGGAAATCTTTTTTTAAACTTAACTTTAGGATGCAACAAGATACTGTTTTTAATGTTAACGGTCGCATACAAACATGGAGTAGGTTAGTTCTACAAATGCGGAAGGAGGGGGGGGTGGGTTATAACTGACCCGACTACAGTTGTTGGGTGTGCTTCTGAACCAGATCCTAAACATTTGTATTTAATGTTATATAGTTGGAAACGATAGGTGAAACTGAGGGGAAGCCCTGGGGAAACCTCAACTAGAACGGTCGGTTTCCATAATGGAAGTACATGGATTACCAAGCGTTAAATTAAAACGAGCCGTTTTGTCAGTATTATTATACTTGAACACAATACCAAGAACTTGGAATAAATACTGTAGCTCTGTTGGTAGAGCGTTGGCTTCGCATTCGGAAGGTTGTGGGTTCGAATCCAGAGACCGCTCACACTTATTGGTTTCCATTGATTTCCATCGACCCCAGCAGACAAATGCTGAGATGGTTCCTGGAATAAGCCCAGGGTCGGCTCCTTCCCTTTTCTTGTTAATTGTTAAAAATATCCATTATAAAATGGCCGATGTGTGCTGCATCTGAAGTTCGTTAAATAAATGAATATCAACGTTCAAGATAACCTAGTTAATTCATAATTCTGATAAGTATGTTTAAAGTCGATTTTCTGGAAACAGAAATTTCTCTACTCATGTTTACAAAGGTTTTTTTATTATTATTATTATTATTTTAATATGGAAGCTAATCAGTGATCAGAAAGTGTTGAAATTTTCTTGTTCTTAAATTGGTGAAAGAAATGGAAGTCAAAAACACAGTAATGGGTACTGGTTGGAAGGCGCTACCTGTTGGAGCCATCTTGACTCTGGATTGATTTTCTTAAATGTGGCGGGTGTTGAGTAATATGTCATTTTGGGCTAGAATTTATGCGAAATACGTTCATGAAGTCAACTTCGCAATAAATATATTATGATGAGAGACAAGGGTATGTAGCACTAGTATGGGGTAATGATGCAATCGACTGAAAACACCCATTTCGTTTTGATATAGTGCCCTATTGATAACGATCTGTATTAATTTTGGTTTCATTTTTGCCGTTATTTCAAAACGAAATGAAATAGGCCTTTTGAGACTACTGAATAATAATTACCCGCTTAAAAATTGACTCTTATATGTCACAATAATAGATTAACGACAAAACTGACTTCATGAACGCACTTCTCGTGAAATTCTAGCCCAGAATGTCTCACACGACCCCTTCGCAATAAAAAAAAAAAACAAATCAAGATTAAATACGGCGGACTTCAAGATGGTGGCCATAAAGAACATACCCTCCAACAGTTAGCGCCTTCCACAAAGTACCCATTACTGTGTATTTGACTTCCATTTCTTATACCAATTTAAGAACATTAGATCACCGATCAGCCGTAGTTCAGTGCTAGAACGTTGGCGTAGCAATCGGAGGTCGTGGGTTCGATCTCAACGGCCGACCATCCTGAATAAGATTTCTCCAGTATTTTTCCTGTCACCAGGTCAATGCCGTGATGGCACCTTCAACATAAGTCCTGGCCGCTTTGTAAAATATAAAAGCAACAGAATGTATGGAGACGCTTTGTGACGTCATAAAAGCAAAGGAAAACAATTACACTTAAACCGAATGAATAATCGTTGAAAAACAGAAAATTTCGAAACATTCGAGATATTCAATAATCGAATTAATCGATTATAACTCTTCGATTATGTCCATCACTACCTAGAACTTGAAATGTCAAAAATATTATATAATGGGCAGTATGAAACTTAAATTGAATATCTTGAAAATGGTTAGAGCAATCGGAATGAAACTTTAGGAACTTAATGACAAAAGTAGTAACCAAATGCATGAACAGTGTTGCCAACTCACAATAAAATGTATTTTCTTGAAATTGCACTATATATTGATATAAAATTTAAAAGTGCGCAATATGAAAAAATATAGCAAAGTCTGGCGGCGCAGTGTTGCCAACTATGGACACTAAATAAAGTTTAATGTGGAAAACAGACATTGTCACGGTTGAATCTTGTTTTAAACAGTTTGCAACACTGCGGTCTGTGCTTTACATATGTTGTGGTGCATCATTACTAGAGGGTACGAAATATGCAATAAATCGACGTAGTACCATTTGAAATACTTCAACTTTATAATAGGTTGGCAACATTGTCAACCGCTGACATCGCATTTGAGCTTCTCATATGCATCTTCTTGACAAATTCCTCCAAAACGAAAGCAGGTATAATGTTGCCATCTGTGAAGCAGTGTTGCCAACTTATAACAATCAATTTACTATAAATAGAACTATGTATCAGTTAATATACATTGTAAACGTACTCGTAGGAAAGAACAAAATAGCAGAGTCAGGCGGTGAAGTGCTGCATACTTTCGGAGATACACGTGCTGACCATGGCCAACCTACGTAATTGATATCTCGACACAACTCTAGAAAATGATGCACTGAATGCGCAACAGACCGAATCTAACAAGCAGTGTTGCCAAGTACAAAACGGCACAGTAAGCACCTGTTCTAGTGGACATGAAGATCGAGGACTAAAGAGTGGTCAACACACAAGCATTTCTCGCAGTGAGCACACTGTATGAAGGCAAGCTGGCCACAGTCATTCTTGAAACATACTTCTGCAAGTCCACTTTCGAAGCAACATTCCGAAGGTGTTTGAAACGGTCCTGGATGTTCACTGGCATATCCATATTTGAAAAAATAAAATCGGAGAAAATGGTCTCGATGCCACACTTTAACGTTGGATGATACTATTAATGTATCGGTGATGAATTTTACCATGGTTTTGAATGGACGAAAAAAGAAAACATCAACTGGTTGTATCAGACCTGTACATTTAGCCGGGATCAACTTCTTATAGAACTCAACACCTTCAGGAACTGTTTCGTTGTAAAGTTCATCATCCTGCTTTGGTGTCCAGGAATCCATCAAAAGGAGAACGCGTTCTCTACCCTGTACCTTCTCCAGGAATACTTGCAAATCACGTTTTGTCATGTTCGCTGATTTGCTTGAATATGCTTTCACATTCGGTAATTCATGTAGCTGGGAAATGTCCACTGAGAACATACATGTGTGGAAGTAACGTACCATCCATCACAATAACTGGCATCATCATAAGGCAAGGTGTGACAGTCCAAAAAAATCTTTCACACTACCGCTTTAATATTTACTGCAACTATTAGGGCTTCAGGTTAGGTCACTCTAGCGTTCACCCGGTGAAACTCAGGAAAGCCTCAGTCAAAATGAAAGGCAAGACTCGAATTTGTTTGCCTCTATTTCGTTCCAAGTCAATTCTTCATACTTCGAAAATGAATGGATTTACAAATACCTTACATCTTTGTATGGAAAGAATAAATATGAGGCATGCAGGTTCGAGTCCAGTCAGCCATCCTGACTAAGGTTTTTCCCGAGTTTCTCAGTTTCATCAGGCGAGACTAAAGCCCTCCTGGTCGAATTTCCCTTTCCATACTCAACGAATACGTAAAGTGATGATGAGATGGCCTAAAGCCTTAAGCTGCTCTAAAGGCCATAAATAATAATAATAAACTTTAGTTAAATACTGGGTATGTGCAAAATTTATATCCGTTTTTGGTGTGCATATAGAAGTGCGAACAACACAAAATGGAACTCATATATGACTGTGCATAATCGCCATCACAATCAATGATCTCTTCTTATCTTTCTGATAGGAGATGAATCCGACGCCGATAAAAGCCCTGAGATTTGGAGTCAAACTGTCGTACGGTAGTTGTTTTCACAGCCTCTACATCATTCAAAGATTTTCCGACCGAAGGAGATTCCTAAGATTTTCTGCAAAGCGCGAAACAGATAGTAGTCTGTAGATGTCAAGATAGGAGAATAGGGTGGCTGGGGTAAAATCTCCCATCCAAAGTCCATCAACTTTTGAGGTGGTGAGGACAGCAGCATGTGGCCTGTTATTATCATGGTAGATGGCGACTCCTTGGCAACTGACGAGGCCTGGCCGTTTCAGTCGCAATGTTGCTCGAAGTGTTTCCAACTGCTGTTTCCAACCAAAGGTCATTAATGGTTTGTTTAGGTTCCAGGACCTCCCAGTGAATTTGCCTTTGATATCCCACCGCACATTTAAGTTCTTAGGAGGAAGTTCTGGTTTGAACGTCGATGGAGGCGGTTCACAACGTGATACACAGTCCTTGCACACTTTATGTTCAGGGACAGAACCCACTTATCATCACTTGTTACAATGCGTGTCAAGAACCGGTCATTTTTGTACCGGGAAACAAAGAAACAAGTCACGACGCTACTATAAATTCACAATTTGCTGTTCTGGATATGTAGAACCATGAAATAAAATCAGAGCTCAAAGACAGCGGTGAAATTCCGTTCAACTGTATAAAACTGGCTTCAGGTTTCTCCGTATATAACATTATGGCATATTATCTAGGAAGTGATTTTGCCTTGCACGATTCCCATACTTCAGGTTTCATATGAAAAGTGGTTTTGTAAGAAATCAATATAGATCTTACTAAAGAAAGTGTTTCATTGACTATACCTAAATCCTTCGAAACCTCGGTCGTTTTCAGATAGTTCTTTATTTTTACCCACAGAATAAATTTCAAGCTCGTGAGCTGTATTACTGGCACAATTCTAACAATCCTCCAGCCATGTCTACCAAGTAACACTATTTCAAGTGGACACTCAGATCTAGAAGAGATATATATATTTAAAATCAGCATAAGAAGCTGAGTTTGTGTGTAAAATATTAGGTGCCATTGGTTGAAGAGAAATTGATGATACAATAGTTAGATTCTTGTCTGTGGTGAGTGATATAAAAGTGTTGAAATGCCATTCCATTATATTTTTAAATTGCTGAAAGAAATGGAAAGCAAATACACAGTACTGGGTGAAAGGCGCTTCCTTGTGGAGCATATATTCTTCATGGCAGCCATCTTGAAGTCCGCCTTATTGAATCTCGATTGATTTTCTTAAATGGGAAGGGGGTCGTGTAATATGTCATTCTGGGCTAGAATTTTTACGAGAAATACGTTTCTGAAGTCAGTATTGCTATAAATGTAATAATGTAAGAATATGTGACGCTAGCTTGGGGTAATGATACAATAGCCTGGAAACACCTATTTTGCCTTGAAATGACGACGGAAATGAAACCCAAATGCGTACAAATCCATATCGATAGGGCACTATACTCAGGAACAATCTGTCTGCATTTTGTTTCATTTCCGTCGTTGTTTCGTGAAGAAATGGGTGTTTCTAGGCTATTGTATTGTTACCCCATGCTAGCGTCACAACTCTCACAATATTACATTTACGGCAAAACTGATTTCAGAAATGTATTTCTCGTAAAATTCTAGCCCAGAATGACATATTACACAACCCCCTTCCTATTTAAGAAAATCGATCGAGATTCAATATGGCGGACTTCAAGATGGCTGCCATGAAGAATATACCCTCCACAAGGAAGCGCCTTCCACCCAGTACCCATTACTTTGTGTTTGCTTTCCATTTCTTTCAGCAATTTAAAAATATAACGATATTTCAACACATTTATATCACTCTTCACAGAGAAGAATCTGAATACTGTATCAACAATTTCTCTTCAACCACTGGCCAATGGCACCTAATACTTTACACACAAACTTTGTTTTTTATGCTGATTTGAATATGTATATCTCTTCTAGATCTGAGTGTCCACTTGAAATAGTGTTACTTGTAAGAGCAGAATGAAATCAATGAAAAATGCAGTACCATCATGGCAGTAGAGTAGTGGTACCATGAAGTTAAAAATTGTGAAAGGACAGCAAAACATTCACTGTTAACCATGAAATCAGCATGAGCTTAGGGTAGATGCCTTTTGATAATGTAAACATAAAATTAAATAAAATAAACATAATTATACTTTATTTTTTACTTTATTACTTAAATACATTTTACATTTTATAATTTTGCATTGCATAAAAAATAAGAAATCACAAATAAATAAAACAATGTAATTTAAATAAACAAACGAACTCAAATAATGATTCCATTCCACCCAAGAGCTGCCCAGTTTCTCATAAACCACCCACAGCAGCATGTCCCTACAAAACAGTGCACGATTATTTAGCTAGTTCTGTAAAATTGAAAGAAAATATAAATAAATAAATAAATAAAACAATCTTGGATATATCGAAATATCTCATACACATAATAAACAAAAACATACATTTAAATAATCTGAAAAAATAAAATATTAAAAGCATTTCCCATCTATTGGTTCCTTTACAGAAAGGTTTAACTTCAAGTGGTGTGTGCTACGAAAAGTTACCAATCTCTACTGACATTTCTGCGCGTACAAGCTATACATATGCCAATACATCACATATGCTATACTAGAATAAAAACTCTCCGAAGGACTAGGATAGATTTCACGTCTCTACTGCCTTCCAATAAGATAATCTAAAGGATTCTGTAGTGAAGCTATTTGCTTGGAATAAAGAAGTACTCTCACGAAGGAATAAAAAGTACTCTCTGGATTTCCAAGCTCCAACGAAATCTTGTTGGTAACGTGCAACAACAATTTCAGCGGCCCAATTGCTTAGAATGAATATATCAACTGTGAGTAGATTTCAGTATTATTTACTAAATCTCTTATTATTTGTGAGATCGCTCTTTGAACGTTGATGATTTACTTTCTCTACACCTGCACATAGCCTTTAAGGTACCAACAATCACATTTTTTTTTTGTGGGGGGGGAAGCTAAAATCAACGAAGATGTTTAAGCTACATAAAAGGAAACGAAGGGTGAAGTCTACCGGGAAATGCGAATGTATCGAATCTGTAATAAACGTGTGTTATAAGTGACGTAGATGAACCATCCATTTTTCAGACTTTTGAACATAATGAGAAAACGGAACATATTATAGTTTTAAGCTTGTGTCAGCATAACTACGAACAGTACATTCGTGCAAAAAAAAAAAAAAAAAGGAAAAAGTTTGACAGGAATGGTTATGTAGACACAATTTGCATATGAATCTTCATATCTTAAAAAATAATAATCAGTAAAACATGACTTTTTTTTTCAGACAACGTAATTTTAAGCTTTAGCAAAAGCACTGGTCAGCATGATTTTTGCCACGCAGAAGGAACACAATATGTGTCGAACAGAACCTGGCATCCTGAAGCGAAATTTCTGGTCGCAATGTGCCTATCATCCATAATTTACTTATGATGACGGCAGGTAGCTGTACCTAGAAGACTGATAAGGAATGCAGCGTGATAAGCCATAAAGCCTTTATTGGTACATAAACAGTCGCGGTGTGTTTTGTTCCTAGTAATTCATAATATTATGGTAGTGTGCTGTGTTACAGACGGTGGAAAGACACCAAGGAACTGTATGAATCACCCAAACAACTTCTATTATATGTGCAGGAAGTTGGAATTTAAATCGTAACGACGAAATCTGACGCCTCTAATAATATATGTATATATATGTTATATTTTGACTGTAAAGTGAGAGAGCAGGCTAAAACATGTGTGCTGTTCGACCCTCATATCTGCTGTTTGATCTGTGTGAAACGTCTGACACAGTGAGCAAATTGTTTATGGCATATAAACTTTGCAATACCTATGGTAATACATGAACCAAAAGATTTCTAATCCGACTTTTATTTCTGTCTTACCATAATAAAAGGAATAAGTAGTAAATCAAAATACACAGTATAGACTTGCCGGTACCACAGCAAACGGTAGAAGATAAGCAGGAATTTGAGGAAGCCACTAGCGTGGACCAAGCTGAGCCTATCTTTCATAGAAATAGCTTGTTCTAGAACCACATCTGTTAACGCAAGGTGATTTAACCCTAGAAAGGCAAACTTCAATACTAACCCATGGAAAGAAAACATACGTAAGACTTACGTACAGATTATTTAATGGCTATATATCTATGTTTAACATAGATAATCCATTTCTCTGCTTTTGGTAAGGCTTTAATATTGAAATTTTATTGTTTTAAAGCTAATACGTAATAAGCATGTGCTTAAACCTTTCCAATATTACAAGAAACGTCAAATTCATCGTTCTGAGTCAGAGTCCTCCACTAATATCCGCAAAAAAGCTTCATCACTCTTTATTACTACACAAATGTCCGTTTTTGCACTAATTATCACGTCTCTACATACGAAACTGTTCCACTGATGGTTAACACACGTTAAAGCTACTACAACAAATACTATGAAAGTTAAACACACACTGATCTTACGTTTAATATTTTACCTTGGAAGCTAACACACGTAAAATTAAATAGTAGGTTACAGAATTTATCTGTCGGCCTGGATAACAGCACGCACCCACGTTATGAGCTCGAAACCTTCAAGCTAATTCACTTGTGATAGCATATCTGACAAAGTGTCCCTACACATATTCCCTGTTACGTCAGACCAGCGTTTCCAGAGCATATTTATATTACGTACATTACCTTTCTAGGGTTAAAGAACCTTGTTCAGGATCTGAAATTGTCAAGATATCTCAGCCACGTAAACGAGGTACCAGGGACAGTGGAGTGTTTATTGATTAATCTTGGACACTGAATTCCAGATGCCACATACCATAGAATATCCACAAGTTTTTTATATTAGGTACGTTCACTAATGTCATTAAGCATGCACTTATGCTCGTTTCTTTGCATATTTGCCCTGTGTAGCACACAACTGTGAATGATGGGAACCAACTAGCTGTCTCTTTGGCTTCAGCATGCAACGATCTACACCGATCAGGTACATTCTCTCGTGTGACAAACACAAGGTTACATTTTGCTGTCCAGTATAATTATTCAAACGTGCAGGAAAACTATTCCTATATACTTTTCATATAATTAACTTGTTCAAACGAATTCTCTCTCATTCGTATCGGAAACCTTCAATATTTCAATCTTCCTACATTTTTAAAGATCATGACAATTACTTTCTGTATACCTATGTTACTTAATAGTTTAATATATTAATCCACTGAATGACACTAATGAATACTATGCTCATAGTTACTTAAGCACTCAAGATTTATAGAAAATGACCGAGGAGAAACTTTCCTATGTTTGAAAACTTGCAACTAGGTGGCAATAAAAGACAAATACGTACATGCCTATTTAAAACAAACATGTCAAGTGTCCTACTTCGCATGTACTTTAGTTTCCTGTTGCCACATTCTGCAACTTTTCGGACTTCTCTGCCCACCTTCTATGAATCTAAAAAGGGACCATTACTATTTTGTGAATTCGATTTCTGAAAATACTTAGCACCATTCGACAGAGCATCCAAACAAACCCAGCAGACAGTATTTTTTATTGGTGGAACGTAAATAAGGATGGGGAGAAATGACGTCAAAGTTTGAAAAATCTTTTCATCTTCCCATTTAGCCACAGTCAACAAGAACGTGAACTAGATCGCTGGAAATTCATAGCAGCATTTGGTAGAGAGTTGCCATGTTAAAAAAAAAGTTGCAAACCACTAGAAACATTTTGTATGGATAAATTATGTGCTTCCTTTTTCAGTGGATCAGTGACAAAACTGAAGTGATACTATAAACATAATGGGAATAAATATATTATGAAAATTAATGCTTGTTTACACTTTTTTTTTTGTCTATAGAAAGTTGTATTTCAGTTCCCTGTACGAGGCTGGTTCAAAAAGAAACCGAACTTTTGAAATAGTGCGCCAACCGGCAGAGGGAGCGCGCTTTGACTACTGAGCGCACCTAACGGCAAGTTTAAACAACAAAGTGTCATTTGACGCGTTTCGCTCTGACCATTAGTTGGCGAGCTACAGTCGCTGAAGTGAGCACGTGCACAAGCTGTTCGTCGGATTAGTGCCAAAGTGACAATGAAAGAGCTTGAAGAACAACTTGTGTATGAACTTTTGCTACAAACTTGGCAAAACCTTTGCAAAAACATTTCAATTGTTTAGCCAAGCATACGGGGAGGAATGTATGAGTCGCACGCAGTGCTATGAGTGGTTTAGGCGTATGGAACACGGTAGAATGTCGGTCGGTGACGATCCCAAGCCTGGACGACCTTCCACATCAACAGATAATGACCATGTCGAGAGAGTTCGTGCTGTGATTCGCGGAAATCATCGTTTAACTGTTCGAGAAGTTGCTGACGAAGTGGGCATCAGCACAGGATCATGCCATCAAATTTTGAGTGACAAATCTGAGATGCGTCGTGTTAGTGCAAAATTCGTGCCGCGATTTGCTGACCGACGATCAGTAACAGACCCGTGTTGAAATCAGCCAGGAACTGCTTGCCACTGTCAATGAAAACTTCCTTAAGAACATCATAACAGGCGAAGAGACGTGGGTTTATGGCTATGATATTGAAATGAAGGTACAGTTGTCGCAGTGGGTGGGCAAATGGTCTCCTCGTCCAATAATAATAATAAAAAAAGGCATGAGTCGGTCAAAGATCAAGGTGATGTTGGTTGTGGTTTTTTGACTGCAAAGGTATTGTCCATCAGGAATTTGTACCACGTAGTCAGATGGTAAGAAGTTTACCAGAGAATTCTAGCGCGTTTGAGGGATGCTGTGCACAGGAAGAGGCCTGCATTGTGGAAAACCAGACTTGGATGTTGCATTATGACAATGTTACGACTCACGCGTCGCTCCTTGTCCGCAGCTATCTAGCAAAACAACATACTCCCGTTGTGACCCATCTACCGTATTCTCCGGACCTAGCACCAGCAGACTTTCTTGTTTAACAAACTTAAAACCACGTTGAAAGGACGTCATTTCCAAACCGCAGAGGAGGTTCAGCGCCACTCCAGAAAGTGAGTTCCAGGAGGTTTTCCGAAAATGGAAAAAAAGGTTGGGAACGGTGTATTGTCAGTAGAGGGGGATATTACTTTGAGGGGGACAGTGCTTAAAATGTACAATGAGCAATAAAGATGTTATAGCAAAAGTTCGGTTTCATTTTGAACACACCTCGTACGTGCAATAGCCCAATAGTTTTCCCCCTGTCAGGGGTTTTAATGTCTCCTTATACGAGCAAACAAGCAGCTAATTGTAAGGAAGTTGATACGTCTCTACTATGGTGCTTTTCACACTGGACTTTGACCGATTCCCTTCACACAGCTCTTCTCTCCTATTCCATTAATAAAAAAAAAAAAATAAAAAAAAAATAAAAAAAAAAAAAAAAAAAAAAAAACGTCGTTACACTCTTGTCGTTTCTTTTAATTTTTCTCCATCACTATTTACGACCTTCCGACATTTCTTATTTTCTGTGTTTCTTGGGTGCTTAGAAGGATTTTCAAAAATCGGATTCACAAAATCGTAATGGTCAATTGTAAATGTACACATTTATCCGTGTTAGCATTAAATGGAACATCTCAAACGACTGAAAGCACTTTTGTAAAGGAAAATTGCATAATTAGTGCTGCTACGATAGACTGCTACGCAAAAGAGATCTTTCCTCTTATTGCATTTCTAGTAGCTGGCTATTGGTGCAATGAAACACATATGTACACTATCCTATGATGACTCAATGATAGAGTAATTTCCATTTGTAGGCAACGTGCTATTCTCTTTACACGGACTGTTTACCGTTGCCTGCTCCCCTTCCGTTCGTTTACGCTAAGTACATTAAGATCGTACTCATATCACTTCCAGAAGTGAATGTTTTTTAGTATCCTCGTTAAAACTTCAACGAAGAATGGAAGATGACGCCAACAGCTACGACGATGATGTACGAATGGACAAACTTCATGTCCATTTGTCTGCACTTTAGTTTTTATACGTAACGTCACAAGGACTTCAGAAGTTTAGCCAATTAGTTAAACACCAATAACAGTATGTACACCTGGGAACACAACGTCAGCGTAATCTTCCGAATGTTAAAAATCTGATCATGTATGGCAGAGTTGCATAGGTACAGATATCCAAACCAACATGGGTTTCTTGTATTTCCATATATTTTTTTTTTTAAATCAATGTTCTTCTTTGCAAGTATCTGAGTGGGATGGACTGGAAAGAAAAAAATTAAAAGGCACTAAATAAAAAGAAACGCAGCAACTTCTTTCAAGTTCCAATATGGGTAAAATTAGCATTGCTGAAAAATACATCTTTTTAAATAGGCGATACATAGCATACGCTACAGGCAAGTTTAGAGGTTTTCTAGCAACATCTGCACATCGTACGATTTGGAAACATGGAATCTAGAATTTGGAACTTCCTGTCTCGTGTACCTCACGCATTGTCTAAGCAGCAGACAGGGCAGAGAATAACACAATGAAAGACTCTAGTGCAGAATAAATGCAAGGACAACGCAAAATAGATGTGTTCACGATCATCTTGCATCTGCGTTGTGTGAAGTTCCGTTTTGTCCCTCTTTGGTTTTCGCATTTTACAAAGCTTCGGAAATTTGAGTATAATCTTTTCTATCCTTTTATTCGTTCATTGTAATTATTTTCGAGCTACTACTCCACCACCATTTTTAATTATTTATTCTCACCATTTCCAATCATTTATTTTTGTTCCATCCATTCCGCCTAATTTAGTTTTTCTTGTACCATGATTTCTCAGCCTTTCACTGATCCAAATCCATCAGATATTTTACAACATCCTGACTTGCAGTTCCTCTCACCTCGCAGATTCAAGTCCGTCTGTCCAACTATTTTGGCCTTCTAGTTCCACATGATTTACACTGAACATCACAATTCAGACTTTTGATCCATCCTCTACATTTCCATAACCAGCATTTACTTCATACAACTTCACATTTATCTTCCTCCATTCTTAAAAATAAATTAATAAAAATGTACGGCTCAGTGATGCAGTTCCCTAAACAGCTGTTACCACATTAATTGAACTGCACCTTAATCGGAAAAGATGAATTGTTAATACACCTTCAGATATTAACATTGCATGAAACAAAGCTTGTTCACCCTTCTTATACTTCTGCGTAACATTATTATAATACTGTAATACAATTAATTGTAGTTGTATCGGTCTTCAAAATAAAACAGCACGGTTCTATCGCATATGCAACTACAACGTTAATACAAAGTTAGATTCATATTTGGAAATTTATTACAACGAGGCCTTCAACATTCGTGTGTGGTTGGTTCAAAATTCGAGATGATTTACACAGGGTCAATTTTAACGATATACATAATTTACGTGGGAGATTCAGTAAACAGGTTACAAACGCGTATTGTAAAATAATAATAATTAAAAAATACAGTACTACATTTATTCTTATTTCTTTACATAATCACCAATTTCGTCGCTTTACCAGTGTTTGGAAACCCACAGAACAACATTTTTTGGTCTATCACAGCTACATTCCCACCTCAAGTTCTGAACACCCATCATGCGCACATTTTCCGAAAATGGAACTGATCTTGAAGTAAGCTGTGCGCTAAACCATGAGAACACCCTGTTGTACTCGCGTGTCAGCTGAAATCATCTCTTCCAGTAACCCCACTGTTCCTTCTCTCCCTACCTCAGAAGACATCAGATCGGTCTTGGTCTGGAAGTTTTGAATATCCCTGAGGGAATTTACCCGGTCTACGCAACAATAACTTCTCACCACATACAGATAGCATTTCTTTATGAATTTAATTTGGTAGAAATCCTCTAGTACTCAGTTCACACACAAGTCCGCGATTTTCGGTAGTACACTCCACAGTCATCATTTTGACCCTGAACTACACATGCCCTCCCCTAAAGCCTGTATATAAACTGCCATCAAGCTGGAGTGTGTCACCACCAACTACCATATTTAAGGACACTATATTTCACTTACAGCTAAGCTATTCCTCATCCGTTTGAAATCTCTTTACTAACTCTCCCATATATTTTAAAGAAATCAGTAGTGAAAAGAAAGAGACTTTCTAGTGACCACTTAAACATACGCTTGAAGAACATTTCGCAAAGGTATCACAAGCTTATAACAACTTAAATCCTTAGTACTCTGCTTTACATAGCATCCAAAAGTAGTAGGACGCTATTAGTGAGGTGAGCTATTTTATCTCAATAATTACCTTCCTTTGAGCCTTGTTAACTTACCCGCTCGTTTATATTTATGAGCTGGAAAGGCATCAGTGGCGAAGCCCATCAAGTTAGAAGAAAGAAGTCCTTTAACACCAAGCCTCTATTTTAGGTACTTTCCCGGCATTCGTCTGAGAGCAGAGGAAAACTCTCAGAAACCTCAGTCAGGATGGCCGCCACAGGTTTAGTGTAGGTTCGAAATCAATGATATGTGTCACTAGAACACGGAGGCCAGGGACCAATTTATTATTTTATATTTAATTTCCATTAATGAGCTGAACAGGAAAATATGACCGTCACAACTCTGAGGCATAACTCTCAACAAGTACTTCTCCAGGTAACTGGCAGTACTTTATCACGTAATGTCGTGTATATACACAAAAGTTTAAGTGATCGATATTTAGCAAGTGGCGAATTATTTCAATGTAAAATCGAGATTGTCAATGCTAGTTTCTCCATCTTAAGCCTAATCATCTGTTTTTACTTCTTTATATGCCCTAATATTCTTTAATGTATTTTATATATATATCACTAACACAAAGGAAAGCCGGAAAGGTAATTTAAGGTAAATTTATGATAAGAAGAAAGGGATATACACAGTACTTACAGCTCTTGTTCCATAGGCGAACATTTAAACACTATATATAGAGTACTTACAATATTACGGTATTAATACCGTAGATTTGCTGTACACGTGGATAGAACAAAAGACTAGGACGACAGCATGGCTACGTGTCGCCACTATCTCTTCAATCTTGTGCTTTGTGAACATGTGCACTTCGCTCTCTTCCCCTACACCTGACTAAGTGCAAGTGGGTGCACGAAATAGCGTAGTGACTTGTATATATATGTGAATATGTGTATGCTCTAATACGGAACATATAAGCTGTAAGTATTTTCCTTCATTTTTCTCATATATTTTCCTCATATGTACTCAAGAACATCGAGCGATAAAATTAAATATATCATCACATAATTTTCTATTTTTAAAAATCTTAATACACTTGCTCTGTCTCACCGAAACCTGAATACATTTCATGTTACTGTAGATACTTTGGGTGAGTGATAACGCTCGCTGCCTTATCAAGAGGTACAGGATTCGATTCCCGGTGGGGACAAAAGTGGTTCGAAACCCACGTTAAACTGTAGTTCCCGTCCTTAGGATGTCATCTTCGGAAGACTTTGACAAACCAGCATCGGTTCACCTTGCCCAGGGAACTTCAGGTGGGAGCCTGCCTTTGGGCAGAACACCCATCATCATAGGCAGATAGATATTGGTAGATACAGTAACTAACTACGATTTCAACGCACGTATACGAGATGTAAAAAAGAAATTTGAGACCAGTTTACTTACCTAATCGGATGACTCAAATGAGTGAGAGCCGCTAGTCGATCAATCATGGGATACGCTATATCAAGGAACTCGTATTTATTGGCTGATGTAGAAAATGTTGTACACATCAGGAGGTGCATTTGAAGAATTGGCAGGATAGTACCCAAATTGACAAGTTGAGTTCGAAATAATTTCTCCTTAGTTTCAAATTGTCTGCAACAGAAGAAAAAGGTACTTAGTACACCAACCATTCATATAATGATAGAGAATAAAGAATTTTAATTGCGTCTTCTTTACTTATTTTGCATTAATTAATAACTAACATGAAAGTTTTAAAATGAACCAAAAAAATGTACAAATTAAGTTTTCTTGTTACACATTTTCCATCTCATTTACTAAGGTGACCACTATTCCAAGCACAAATTCTCCATTAAATTTATGACTTATAATACTGTATATAATTCTCCTTCAAGGAACTCCTGTACATTATCAGACGTGTATATCAAGGCTTTTATGGTAACATGAAATGGTGTGCTTACTTAGGAGATGTACAGATTCTTGTGGTCCACTCGAGTTCTCTGAAACCAAATTTCATATCCAAGCATAAATAATTAAGTATTTCAAACAACTATCAAACTGTTTCGCTCCATTCATCTTTACTGAATTACATCAAATGTCCAGTTCCACCGATTTCCTTTTCTTCTTTCTCTGCGTATTTTTCCACCTACGTGGGGTCGACGTTTCTGGTAACTCTTCTCCACTAAGCCCTGTTATGAACTTCTTCCCCTGACAGATAAGATAAAATGAATTTTATGGGCGGAAACAGCACTATGGCTTACGCCCGTCCCGTTCTTCCCCTGACAGGCCTTTCTCCCCGAGATAAGCTTTAACCCTATCCATCCATTTTCTCCTTGACCTCCCTCTACCTCTCTTACCTTCCACTTCCATTGACATCACTCTTCTGACTACATAGTCATTTGTTGTTCTCATCACATGTTCATACCACTGCAGTTTTCTTTCCTGTATCCTCCAGAAATCTCTACAACCTTCGTTGTTTTTCTTACTCTCACATTTCTCACTCTGTCTCTTCTTGTTAGCCCACTCATTTCGGTGACGTCCAATCTCTTTTCTTATGCTTCTTTATTGGCCATGTATCTGCTCCGTACATCATTACTAGTCTAACCACTGTTTTGTAAATGATTCTTCTATTCTTCACCTTGATTCTGCGGTCGGAGAGAATGTCACATACTTTCTCCCAATTTCGCCATCCCTCTTGCATTCTGTGTGTTATTTCCAAGTCCAAATCGCCATTCCCAGTAACAGACGAGCCTAAATATTTAAAAATTTCCACTTTATTCAATCGCTTTTATTGCACCCTTACTTCTCCATTTTCTTCTCCGTTAAACTCAAGATACTCAGTTTTCTTTCTATTCATCTCAGTCTCTATCTTCCAAAGACTTCCTCCAACTTTCTACTTTCCTTTCAAGTTCTGTCCTCGGCAAACATCATACACTAAGGAGCTTCACCTCTCACATCCTGAGTTATAACATCTATGACTACGCTGAAGAGGTATGGGCTTAAGGCTGAACCATGGTGTAATCCGACCATAACAGAGATTTGGCGTGTTAATCCCACACTACTTCTTACCTGACTTCTAGCTCCTGTATACATATCTTGGATTATCCTTACATATTTCTTTGGTACACCTTTCTCCCTTAAACATCTTCATACTTCCTGACGTGGTACTCTGTCGTAGGCCTTTTCCGAATCAATACAGACCATATGCAATCCTTTTCCTTTTCCATAGTTTGTCTTAATATAAAAGTTGCGTCCGTTGTACATTTTCCTTCCACTATGTAAATCTGTTCCGTCACTAGCCGATTTATAACATGATTTGTTTTCTTGCGAATCAGCTTCTCATTGGTCAAATCTGCATCCAAACAACATATCCCGTTTGAATCAATCTCTTTCATTTGTGTCCTCCAATTCAATGAGTACCTCCTGTACAACTCTAGTTCCATTTTCTTACAAGAAACTCTTGTTTCTTTTTCTGATATTATTTACAATACATTTAATACTGCTCAATCTACACAAATATTAGAAACAACTCGATACCGTAGAATAACTTTGGCAGCAACATACATATCATCTACCTATTAATTACATGCTGAAACCAACATTATGTGGTAATGTTTCCCCCAACGTTCAGTGAATTTTTTGTTTTGTTTGTCACGGCAATCATAAAGGTAAATTTCTGGGAAGAAAGAGTAATGAATTTTCAATATGTGATCAGTGCCGCCCAATGGCCATCTTCGTAACTACAGCCTTCGAGATGTGGCACGCCTTCAGCGGCCATATCTACGTTAGACGAAAGAGCTGAAACATGTTCGTTATTGCTGTTCTTCAAATTATAGAAGTTAAGTGATTGGTTTTCAGAATCAAGTATACCTCATGTATGTAAGGATACTCCGACGAGAGCGATCAATCCATCTTGAGAAGTCGGTATTGCTGGATTTTGGTTACCACTACACTACGACGTATTTTCGACGAAGCCGGTTTTTGCTTCAATTACGGTGGGTTTGATTACTGAAGTAATTTTGTGCGAGTAACAGCACGAGTTAGGTATATTATCAGGCATTAATATTTCCGAAGTATTTGATAGATGATAAAAAGAAGTATATGTTTTATGAGCATATTTAAAAGTACTTGATTCAAAGTTTTATTAGGTTAGCCAAAGTACTGCAATTTATCGACATTGTAGTATACTTGTTAATTATTAGGAAGACATCTTTAAGAAAATCAAGAAATAATATATTGTGATTCTTTTGAGTATCATATGTACCTAAAATGAGATTATATTTATTATATGATTGGTTCTGGATGAAGCGCGCGACATTTGAATATTCATGTGCACATAAGTTTTCCTCAATTAACTGGGAATTAGTGATGATATGAGGTAATAAACCTGGATATCTATATCGATAATAAATGGATTACCTAAGTTATAGATATAATTGCTTGATAGTTATTTCCTATGACTGTCTGAGTTTAAAGCATACGGTATTACTTTAGAATATCGTCTCGGTCTTCATGATTATTAATGATTCGAACCCAATGTAGTATAACCTACTATGAAAATAACAAAATCATAGTATTGACTGCGATCTTGTTCGTTAGAGTTCGTAAAATCGGAATTAAGTTCGCATGTTGTGGTGATCGTGGTTTCTACCGCAAGGCAACTTCCTACAATGATAATTTGGAGTTTGTAATTTGTTGCACAAAGTTTATCGAATGTACCCAGTTTAGCAAAGGATTATCTCAGGCTAGATAGGATATTTGCCTTTTGGATGAATTTACTTACTATTTCGGCGATTTTGTATGAGCTATACACCGAACCCACGAGGTGGTTATTTTACGTTTGCGACTATTTTGCAGAGATTAGTTTAGGTGAGCTTTCAGTATTCTTTGTAAATAGATTTATCTACTTTGTGCTAATAGCAGTAATTCACCTTTTTTATTGAGAGATTTTTGTATGACCGCCGTGATCGGATTGAAACTTTCTTCGCGGCCACGTGTTGTAGAATCCGAGAGCCGCCATTTCGTGTTCTTGCCGACCGCACAGTATGCTGATACTGTTGTTCGAAGTTTATTCTACTTCGAGATTATTAAAAATATTCTCAAGGATTGATTTATCGAAACTCATGGAGGCAACTTTTTTTTTTTTGTTTCTCAGTTTGTTGAAAGTCATGTTCGATATTTTTGGTTGTTAATAGTTGAACCAATCTTAGCATTGTATGCTACTTTGATGTTCGATATTACGAAGATTGTGGAAGTGCAGTTTCTACTTGTTTTACACGAGAGTTGTATCAATATTTTTTTTTATTCAATATTATGAAACCCTCAATTCAAGGATTTCAATTCCAATATTGTGGAGATACCTACATTCCTTAGCGAGAGCACACTTATGAGGGGTCTGTCTGACGGATCCCGCCTCTGTGACGTATCACTGGGTTCCTTTCTCGGTTGTCTTAGTTTCTCTGTTAACCCAGAAGGGAAGGTGGATTGCTTACAACAAACCTTAATTACAGGGGAATTCGGTCATCCGGGAGTCGAACCTGAGAAGGTTCGTTACAATGCTTTAGTATTTTTTCCATATTTTTATAACTACAGCTCTGGAACATACTGTGTACGAGATTATCATGGTGAGTATCAAAGTGTAACAGTGATTCAGGGCTGCCACAACTACCCCATTCTACGGGATATTATTAATTCAGCAAGCAATAGTATTCTCTTTCATTAAAATCTTTATTTTGCTACCTCGTTTATCACAACCACTACAACGCATTCTATACTATTCCCTTGAGCCAAAGAGGACCTAACTCAACTATCATTCCATATTGTAAAAATCAGAACAATTGATTCACGAAAACCATCAATAATATTACCATAGTGCCTATCCGAAACATACTGACTCAAATTTTGAATCATATTTCACAACTACATCTAATTAGAATAAACTGAAATCAAAATGATTACATTTAAAAATAATAACTTATGGAACACAGGCAAAATCTCGAACTTCTTAGACAATTTGTACTACCCCTTTACCGTTAAGCATACCTTTGTACTTCCATAATCATATTTGCATGTGTTTTTGCAATGGCTTCCTGCATTCCTTGACAGAACGAATTTATAGTATTTTTTTCACCGTCCATATTTCTTCTCAACTCGTCCAGGAGGTTTTTGAACATCATCATCCCTTCACGAACTGAATTTTGAAGATCACATACGGACTAGAAGAGATATATCATGCAACTTTATATTTTCAAAAGTATCATGGATAAGAAATATACAATCTCAGAGTTTTTATATCAAAAACATTCATATAAAGAAGTCTCAGGTAAAAATGGTTTACAAGTTATTTCTAGTCATTTGCATGGCGATACTAGACATAAAAAACAACCTATACGACATGTTATATGGGAGTTGATTTTATTTTTTATTTAAGGATAAAGCAATAATCTCCAACAAAAGATGGGAGCACTATGTCTAATGTATTCTTATCGTTGCACGAAATTTCCTTGCTGCTCTTATAAATTCAAGCCTAGAGAGTTCAAACTTTCAGGGTAGAAAGATCATAACAAATTCAAGTGCATAATCGATCCCGATATTTTAGTTTTCCTTCATTGTTGAAATAGCTTCACTGTTGTTGTGAATATCAAAACTTATAACAATGAAGATCTTTCAACAATAAACAAAAACGAAAATTAAAAATCGGCATCGATCATGCTCTTGAATCGGTTATGAACATTCTTCCCTGAAAGTTTGAACTCTCTAGGCTTGAATTTGTAGCAGCAGTAATGAAATTTCGTGTAACAATGAAAATACATTAGACATATACGGAGGTAGTGCTGTCATCTTTTGTTGGAGATCGTTGCTTTACAATAACCTTAAGGGCTGAGGTGGCAGATACAACCTACGTTGGTCACAAGTTAGAGGGATGACATCCCTCAGCAAGTACTGTTCTGGACCGACATCAGGTTTCAAACCTGTTTGCCTCCTCAGTAACAATCCTACGTCCACAAAGTTAGCCACTCGACCAGGAGTCTGCACACTACAGGCCTTCAAACCAGAGAACTCCGCAGCCTCTTTTTATACCGCCCGCGAGTTTTACATTTTGACAATTCATTAAAAATTTTATTCAAACTACGTGTTATAACAGAAAAGACTGCAGAGTTAAGGAATTATCTCAGTCTTTTGCCTCCAGAAAATCAGTATATTAAAGAATAAATCCACGGACTTTTTACATGGATAGAAAAATTAAGCTTTATCCATAAAATAATAGGAAAGACAGATAAAGAAATATTACTTTTTTACATTTAGATCCGTTTACGAGCCAATTTCATTCGCACAATAAAGTTCTACGCTTATTTTGATAAATACTAAAATAAAAAGAAATTAGCTACCACACTGAAATGGACGCATACATGTACCTAACCTGGGAATTGTTAATAATAAAAATATTTCCATTAATGTACACTTCGATTGAGAAAATGGCCAACGGAAAGATTTTTTGCAATTCCAAACTCATATTCTACAAAAAATCAACATTTTTTTTCTTGTTTTGTCAAATATATATATCGCTTCAATATTGCCATATTTTATTACTTTCCGCACTTGGAAACTTTTTCCATTCACCATTTTCTGTTAATGTGAAGGTACACCTGCATCATGAATCTATAAGAGAAAATCCCTTAGCCAAACTTGATTGCCTCTAGGCAACTTTGTGGCAATACTTTAATGATAAGAAAAGCTTTCTTAGATCTCTTACTTATTTGATTAGGAAATCGTCGACAAGAACTCCATACCATAAGATATATATCTTCGTACGATTTATGCCCACTTCATCGCTTCTCGAAAAGGGTGTGTGGTTTGTCCCACTTCATCGCTCCTAGTGACGAATGTGGTGTCTCCTTGTTATAAACTCCCGTTTCATCGTTCGTAAAATTCACTGGTTATACTGTTCCAGTACTCCCTTAATTATTTTCTCCATTAAAGAAGTTAATCATTAACGCAATCTGTAATAGTATTTATTGTATTAGATATTTTTCTATCGTTTACCTAATTTTTCATTATTGCAAGTACGATTGCGTACTTGGTTCTTACTGGCTGTTGAAATTGGTGAGCGACATTAGGTTTCCGGAAAAAATATTGAAGACATCAACGGAGAAAAGTTTGAACAATTTGATGAGTATTCTAGAGTTGGTTACTGCTTCACTGTTTCGACTCACGTAACTGACCGACTGCTTCGAAGCACGACAAGCTAAGTGTTCCGAATCTTTGGGTTGTCATTGCGAAGCAGCGACCGACGCACGGAGCCGATACTCACAACCACTGCTTCGTCCTACGGGTGGAAATGTTTCGATACACTCGAGTCGTGTTTCATCTTCTTTTAGTTCTTATCTTGCTGCCAAGTATATAGTTGGAGCTAGGGGCGCGTGGGTGGGGTGGAGTGAGGTTCGTAGGCACAGGGAACATTGTGTTATCTTGTGAATTTCGCCTCTTCTCCAGTTTCAAACAGTCCACGACAAGAACCATATGGTAGCAATTTTTTACCCAACCACCGAAGGGAAAAGGGACGAAAAAAAAACTGACCATTTTATCACAGAGGAATTGGTTTCATATACTCTTCAGAGTCCAGATTCAGAAAATTAGGGGGGCGAAAACAAAACGTTGTGCAGTATCTGGATCCACTATAGTAATCTTAGGTTCACATATTTTGATCTTAGATAGTTTGATTTTATTGAGTAACTTCCTGCCACAAACGATGTGTATACAAAGAACTAAGGAAGTGCATAAACCGTATTAATATCTCTCAATGGAATTTATATTTATCTTGTTAAAATATTTTGATGTATGCTTTTCGATTTGTGTGCCAGCAATTTCTTTATAAGACATTCAATCCCTCCCGCGAAAGAAGTGTCCTTTTTAACTTAGGATCTTCTGTCATCTTTGGCTCAGGCCGAGATGGGTTATATATCTTGTAGAGCTTTGAGGCACCATCCTGGCATCCATTCTGTGAAACTGGAAAACTTCAGGGATGATCGCCGCGGCCCATTACTGATCCGGAATCCGCAACGTTACCGTCTGGGTCACGAGGGATGAGTGGGAATATGTTGTATTTAATTTAATACTCCTCAGTAACAATACTCAAATAACGCCTGTATAATGAAGAGGTGACTCAGCGGAAGTGTGCTCACCCCTACATTAGGCGAATCCCACTGTATAAGTAACGTTTGAATCTGCATACGAATGTAATATAAATAATTTCAGCGGAAAATCATTAAATTCTATAGGAGGTCGGTGTATCGAGCGGCCGTGGCTCAGCGGTGTTTGCTTAGTATTCAGGAGGTCGTGGGTTCAGTTCCAGCGTCCGATCATCCTGACAGGTTTTTCCTGTCACAACAGGCATATTCCGGGATTGTACCTTCAACTTACGCCCTGGCCGACACCTATCCTCATCCTTTTCCCTTCCCTATCCTGACCTAAGCCTTGAATGCCTAAAGGTCATAAATAAAAATTAAAAAATGTATGTGTATAATAATGAAAAAAATTTCGTTCATGCCATTTTGTAACCGAAAATGAAATCTTGGTTATTCAGATCAAAACCTTTTTCTCTACCCGTTAGAAGTGGTTTTAAACACGCACAATCAGTTTCAAATACATGCATATATAAAGAAAATATTAGGGGAGGAAGAATAGCAATAGCACTTTTTTATACTTTCTTAAACTGCGTCCCGCTAGGAAAGTGATATGAGTTCGCAACACTCGTAGAATTCCTGTGCGTCGTCCTACACGCTTTTATATGATAATAACGTAAATATATCTTCCTCGAAAGCTATCCATTCATGTTCATGCTTTATCTACTATCACAATAAGCACATAGTTATACTATTTACTCAATCTTCATAAATTCTTTATTTAAAAAATGCGTACTGTAGCATAGTCCTTTAATTCATCGTGTTTCGTCTGTGTTTCGAAACGATCGCGAATCAGTGTTTCAAATCTTCTCTTCAGAAGCAGCGAAGCAGATGTGCCGTGGATTCGTGCGCCAACACAGCTTCATCCACTTTGGGAAGAATCAGAAGCTTCGTGTTTCGAAACAGTGCTTCGAAGCATCTCGCTGCTCTGTGTCGCGTGCTTCGGAACAGTTTAATGAACCGAAGTTCCCAAGCCTAGAGTATTCTGACATAGATGCCAGATTTATTGGACTTAGTAGCAAATTGGGCATGTTAGGCTTGTATGAAAGTAGTCTTGTGATCGGTGACGGAATATTCAAAACAAGTCCGAAATACTTTGATCAATTGTACACATCGCATGCTGAGGTTGAGGGCTTATTCAGACCAACACTCTATTGTCTAATGCCCAACAGAGAAAAAGAAAGTTACGTGAAACTTTTTTCACTTACGAAATCGATTCTGCCTGCATGGGATCCCAAGGTTATGATGACAGATTTTGAAACTTCTATGATAGCGGCTGTTCGAGAAACACTTCCCGCGTGCAAGTTGCAAGGTTGTAACTTACACATTAATCAGTGTTTGTGGAGAAAAGTGCAGGATCTCGGAATGGTAAAACTGTACAGAGATAATGAAGAGGTGAGGCAACATTTCCTCTAAGGCAACAGAAGGTAAGGATGAGCTTTTATGCCTCCTGTGGACGTCGATGGTGGATGGTTAAAAACAATGGAAACTTCACAGGCTATAGAATTAGTGCAGAAGTTTAATGACTATTTCGTGCAGCAGTGGTTTGAAAATGACACTGTCAAAGATATTTGGAATTGTTCTGGGCGGAAGTACAGGACCACAAATATGGCAGAAGGGTGGCACAATAGGTTAGTCCGGAAAGTTGCGAAATGCCATCCAAACACTGTCGAAATCGCCACTGTATTAAGTGGAGATGCTCTACATTACGACGTACTGCAATTACGAGCAGAACATGAACAACAAGCAGAAAAAAAAGGAGTATATAGATCTCGTTCCTGCAATGACGATTTGCTTCATGACAACGATAAAAGCGTGACAAGGCTCCTGTAGGAGCCACCTAGCGGTTTGTCTTGGATGGGATATATAAGTAGATCAATTTCGTCCATTACAAACTTCCAGGTGTATTGCACGTCATCGGTATTAGTTTCCAGAGAAACTGCTGGTTTATTTTTTTTTTATTTTGTTATATACTTCACATTTGCAAATGCTGATTTGTTTATTTTTTTCTTTATTTTTAACATATTTCAGTTCTGCACTAATACCACTTCATCGCTTCTGCTTATTTGTTTCGAGATAGTTTCTTTCCTCCGAGCGATGAAATGGGAGCTCATAACCAGGAAAATCCACATTCGTCATCACGAGCGGTGAAGTGGGACAAACCACGCCCTCTTTTCGAGAAGCGATGAAGTGAGACGACACCCTTCGACTACATCCCGTAAATCCTCAAAGAAGCATTTCTCATGTTCATATAACTTTGTTTTCATGTGTTGAATTGTCATCTGAAACCAACGGAAGTCACTTTCAAACTAATAATGCAAACAGGATAAAGCTGCAACTCAATATAAAGATTAACAGTTCGAGTACAGTGAAAGTTGTACGATAGGATGGGCAGTGAAAATCATGAACGTGTAGTAAAGTATAACGGGCGGATTTGTGTTGATTATTAAAGTTATTACGTATTTTTCACTACGCATGAAATATCTAGATAATCTTGAACACTTCGGACGGAGAACAAGTTATTTAATCATAGGTTCCTACAGAACGGTACAAAAAATGCTGATAGATGGTGACGGCCATGGTATCAAGTTTGATTCGATATGGAAAAATCAGAGAATCAGAAAAATGACTGACAGCTCGTGGCGCGAGTGAACAATGCAAAACAATGTAGAAAGCAAAACAAGAAGCAGCGTAATAAGCAAACAAGGTTTAATAAAACCATGGTGCATAATATCCCAACTGATATATTGCGATTCTCAATGATCAGACAACCATTGCGGCAAGATTCGTGACATTTTTCAACTGGGAGGGAAATACGGGCACAGGGCCAGTGAAGAATTTTCGGAAGTCTAAGACAGAATATTTTGTCGAATAGCTCTTTGCGCCTCTGGTGAAACAACCTGGGTGCAATGGGGTAGCTTCAAGTGCTTTTTGTAGTGAACGGAAGCTTATATTTGAACGATAACAATGACACTGGTAGTGGAAGAAAACATTTTGCGAATTACATGAGGGATCTTTGAGTGGCTCTAAAAGATAGCCAAATCGTAATTCAACTGTGCCGTACCAAGCTGCTTGGTAGAACTTCCTTTCAGCAGGTGTATTCTTAATCTGACACGATTTAGCAACAATATCCCATCGTCCCTACCATCCAAAGGATGTCAGATATTTGTAGTAATGCAGGATGTCACTACTATCCTGTAAGGAGGCCTGCTTGGCAGCAAATTGTCATCTTATGCCAGAAAGGGATACCAGCATGATTCGGTACACAGCAACAAACAGCTACCGTCAGTAGGCGACATTATTCCTAAGACAACTCTTTCTACTCTTAGTAGGTATAAACAGTTTTGCTCCCAGGTCCACAAACGATTGTAGGACACCAAAAGTTTCATTATAATTCCAAGCACAGTACATGAAAGAAGTTTTTAACACATACATATTACCGCAACTTTTAAATAAAATTATGCTGTTTAAGATTTTACAGTGTCTAGTCACTTCATATGCTCTACATAACATTACCTACCATTACTGCTCTGTCCAACTTCTTACAGCCTTGAGTGTAAGCAGTGTCAATATCAACACAATGCAGCCTAGCTTCAACAGGGGTGTCACGAAAACAGTTGATGCACAGCATCGTCTTCTGAGTGGTAGAAAACATGATGTATTGTTCCCCATGCAGGGCACACTTCAAAAGAAAATAAAAACGCTACTATGCTATTTCAAAAATTCATCAAATAACGAATACTTAATAAAAACTAACTTTAGTGCTACAAAATATTTCAAATGTACTTCAACAGAAACAAACACAACAAATCACATCAACAGCAAACAAAATATGAAGATCTGCAGTACCTTACATAAGAAACAAAATCCTTAATGCTACTGGCACCACAGCCATTTTGAGCATCTAGTCCACTGTATATGGGAATTGTATTAGTATCAGATTCTCTCTGAATTGGATTTTTTAAGTTCAGGTCTTACCTAATTTTTCTTCACAATTATTTTGATGTTGTGTTTACAAACAATATATTTTACATGATTTTCTCAAATATATATAAAAAAAATAATTATTTAAAGTCAGCGACCCCAGTCAAATAACCATGAAGAAAAATCAAATGTAAATCAGAACATGACTCCTTTCCTGACTCGGAGAACACACGGACTGGTAGCATGGAAGGTTTACCTTTCCATATATTTCTGAAAGGGCTCAGTGAGTGAAGTCATCTAGTACGAAAATTAACTCCGCAAATTCAATTTCTGTTGAATGTGGAAAGAAAGAGCTGGATAAGCTTAGTTTAATCGCAGCACCGTCAGCTCTCGCCTGAATTAAAGGCTGTTCAGCGTAGCCCCAATGACCGAGGGTTTTTAAGCACGCGGTTATCGTACTTTTGATGCCTATAGGTTCGAATACCCGAGCTACCAAAACCTTTTTCTTTCTCCCAGCTACGTTGGAACGTTCAATTTTCGTTCTCTACCAAATTGCAAATAGTGTTAAAATTTAAAATAACGCAAATTAAAGTGACACTATTTAGCAAATGAAAATATTTAAATAATGAAGAGGAGAATAAAGACAACGCGAAAGACCAAAACTATTACTGATCATCATCAATAAGAATTGTTACGAACAGCCGAAACGAACAGCTGAGCTTCTAAGCAGGAAGCCTACAGTTTCGAATAAAGCTCGTTCCGAACCACTCCCCCTCAATAGTCCTCCACAGACTCCAACCCGTGTCCACGCACACCAAGAAGTAAATATTACGTGTAAGGCTACACACAAGCCTATTTAACAAATAACTGTGTAATATAGCTCCCGACTTTTAGGTATACAGGGACTATTCTTCATTCTGGAAACGGAAGAGAAAAAGGGACATAAACCCCATCACCAAAGAATCATTCCCGGGATTGATGTTATGTAAAATACCTGTGCGTGGTGTCGCAAGTAAAGAACATGTTGATACTGAGGCTCGTTGAAATGACAACTATGCAATGAAGAAAGAATGCTATGCACGAAGTGGAAAATTAAAATATAAATTGTTGTGAACTTCAATCTGCTGAATAATGCCACAATAATATTTGTATTTGCAATTATAACTACATATACTACGACACGAGACTACGGAAATTGGACTACAGTACTACAAATACTACTACTTTAAAGAAAGTTTAACCACAGGTTCAAGTTCGTGGTGTTTGCTGTACCCAGTGGTTCGGAAACCACTTTACCTGAAACTCTCAGTCCCATCGTTACAAGCTCACTGTCAGCAGTTCGTAACAATTCTTACTGATGGTTTTCAATAATAGTTTTGGTCTTTCAGTTTTGTCTTTAGTCTATTCTTCATTATTAAAACATTTGCATGTGCTAACAAGGTGCACTCAGCCTCCTATCAAATAGAGTACCAGAGTGTCCTTGGTACTCCTGGGCACCTTGGGAAGATAAAGGCGGTCGAGCGTGGAACTGACCACCCCACCTCACTTTGTACCGTAGCTCGAGAATGTGAAGCGCTACCTCCACATCTCCCATGCGCCGTTCATGCCGCGTGCATATCGCACACGGGTTAGCTTTACCTTTTTTTTCACCACAATTTGAAGGTTCTGTTGTCTCGGGGATTCGAGTCCAACCCAGCACATCAAAAGTACGATAACCACGTGGTTAAAACCCCTTGGCCACTGGGGCTATGCTGAACAGCCTTTCATTCAGACGAGTTCTAGCATGGCTGCGATTAAACTAAGTTTATTCAACTTTTTTCTCCTGCATTCCACAGAAGTGATTTCAGGGTTAATTTTCGTACTAGACGATTTCACTTACTAAGCCCTTTCAGAAACTCTACAGAAAGATACACGTTCCATGGTACCAGTCCGTCTGTTATGCAAATGAGAGAATTAAGATGAGTAAAACAATTGTCATAAATCAATGGATGATGGCGGAGCCCAATCATGTAAAAACAAAGCGTATGTGCAATTCATCTTGTTTTATGCAATTCCTTTCGCTGCTGCAAATTTCTACACACACTCAAGGAATATTGAAGAGACAAAAGACAGTAATTATCACAAAACGTACTGTTTTTTTCATAACTGTAATTTCATTTTTAGCTAACAGTTGGCAATGCTCTGTCAAACACTATGTAACAAAAACTATGAGCACCGGCATTAACAGAAGAACGGTCCAGAGCAGCTGCGCTGCAAAAAACTCAGTTGTGGAAAGAAACAGAGACTCAACATGACATGTTGGTAGACTGACACGAAGAATACGAAAGATCGGGGACGCTATCTGGAAATGGAGCGTGGATTACGTACCACAAAAAAACACGATGAAAAGGTAACCATACTAAAGTCGCAGCGAATCCCACGAAGTCTGAACGTCCACATAATCCTAGCAAGTCAACTAACACTGACGTTACTGCCCATATAACTAGTTTTGGCTTTAACTTATCGAAGCACACTGACCTGACCTAAGTAAAATGCTTTTGCAGAACAGACTAGGAAAAGAAGGAGTTGTAGTATAATAAAAAAACAAACCCTACACTAAGCATAACAAAGTGTAAGGGAATTTGGTGGCGGTAGTGAGGTATATTGGACAAGAATGAGAATATAGTTAGGAATCTAGAGAAAAAAAAAAAGCGCTGCAAAGGTACCTTGCAAGCATAGTAATAAGAATATGAGGTACAATTTATAGGATGATGTCAATTGATTCTTCAGAATATTTTGAACGTTCAATAAGTCATTTTGCTAGAAAAAAATCTTATTTGGGAGCTTGAGCTACAGAAAGTTGGTCATGGCCGCTATACAAACCATCACAAAAGTCTGCATGTGCTTCTGCTACGTCTTTACTACAATTGTTTTAAGCACTATCACGTAAGCGTGTACCCATTGCACCCGACAAGCTCCCCATAGGACAACATTTTAAGACTTGGACACTCGCGCTGCACCGAAGAAGACGGTTCCGATGGATCTGAGCTACCTCAACCATCTCTCAACACCTTATGGTTCATGAGACATTGATGACATTTACAAAGCGGAGATATAAGGTCCCGCACTATTAGCAATAGCTCGCGCTTTGCTATCAAAGGACCTACAAGTATAAGACGCATCCTATAATTAGTAGGACACGGATTCCTAAGTATTTGCATATTTTTCTAACACGTAGCAGACCTATGAGAATTAGTATTTTCGACGATCATGTGTTTTGGTACCCTCTGACAGAATTTTTTAGCAAACAAAATTACCTATTTCTGTTGTTTTCAATTTTTCAACATTTTTCATCAATCACATTTTTCAACGATAGATAGTGTTTAGTAGATATTTTCTCTTTTTAAACAGCATAATTTACTTATTTCCGAATAATTTTTCGCCCACTGACCTTTTCACAACATGGCTCCAGAAAGTTGTTTTTTAGTGTTGTACAGAAGTTAAACGTAGACGATGCTTCTTCAGCCGCAATTTTGCGGGATTTGCTTCCAATACAGGTTTGAAATCAGACTTGTTGAGCATAAAATCAAAGTTTACATGTGTGCTAAAGGTAATCAACACTTTAGAAACCTCAGATTTTCCTTTGACTGTGCAGTACGTGAGACTGATAATGACCTCGTAGCACTCGGAAAGGTAGGCGGGAAGGAGTTCAACATAATTATACAAAAAGCTCGGTCCCTACTTGAAAAAAAAAATCAAAATTATGACTACTGTTGCTGCTGCTTTGAACGGTGACACATCTGTATCGCTTTCTGCGGGATTCACAGTGAAATAGCTGGCTTCGTGTAAAGAACAGGTGATGTGGAACGCACCTTTTTGCGTTACAAAACTTTGTTTCTGGACAATCATCTCTTTTATCACTGACAACCTAAGGGTGATGTTCATTACCCACTTCAATGCCAAATTATAAAGCCAAGGAAGTTTCTCTTTATTTTTTAAAAATATGTCACATGTTTTTGTTTCATAAGTACATATTTTAACTATTTTAGAGCTGAAATACATTAATATTTTATGTTTTTCCAACATAAAAGCCATAACCTAAGAATTAGCTACATATTAAAAAGAAAAAAAAGGCAAATAAGAATTAAATAACTATTAGGTTATTAGGGTCTAATAACATTTTATGATACTACATAAGACACATTCCACGTCAATTCAACACACCTTTTCTACCTCTCTCTCTCTCTCTCTCTCTGATTGCAATGATTTTTGGTATAAAAGTTTTACATTTGGAGCGTATGAAAAATCCAAAATTTTAGATTTATCGAACCGCTAGTTTTTGAAATATAAATTATTGAAAATTCGAAAAATTCCCAAATTTTGACACACCCTCGTACACAAAACGGTTCTATCTCTGTAACCCTTTGTCCTAGAGAGTATATCTTTGGTTCATTTTTAAATTACTGAAATAGGCTTTCATATGATATATAACTCGATAAAAAAAAATGTATTTTTCAAAAATTCTCAACATTTTCAAATTTTGATTTCTCAAAAACCCACAATTTTAAAAATTTCAAAAAATTCACAAAAATATTTTACACCATCCTCTTACATCTCCCTAAGTTTCATTTTTGGATCATCATTAGATCAGCTGATACGAGGGATGCAAGTTTACATTCCTCGTATCAGCTGATCTAATGCAAGAAGAATGTTTAGAAAATAGTCAAATGACATAACGGTGCGTTAAAAAAAATATATAACAAAAACTATGATAGTGATTAATGTTCTGTTAGGTCTGGATTTTCGAAACAATATGGTCACTTAAAAGCTTCCATAATGAACCAATTTGCAATAAACAGGAACGAAACCTCGGTTACAGCAGCTTGGCTTAAAATAAAGACTGAACGCAGTGCCTTGTAAAATGCCTGCTACTAACTTAACTCTATTGATCCTTTCTTGAGTCCAGGTCCTGTTGGAATTTCTCTTCAGTCATCATCATTTCGTCTTCTGATAGAGCACAAACTCAGTCAGTTGGTGTAATGGGATTGACTTTGCAAATTACACCAGTTGAAGAAATCGAGAGTGTATCAGCTACTGAGGGATACGAGAAAGAAGAAGGTCCTGATGGGTGAAGAAACGTTAATTTTCACTTCATGTTTCTAAAACATAGCATAGTCACCATCTGTCGTAGTATATCGAAATGACATACCCGTTCATTGCATCAAAGTTCAACTTCTCTGGACAAGGCACGATCGAATAGTAGCATATTCCCGGCCATTAATTCCCATTGGCTGTGACGTAAGTTAGAAGATATCGTCGCTGCCAAACAGCTTAGCACAAGCGCGTGATGCTTATTATGGCAATGTTGACAAAAAAAAATTATGGATGCACACTGTGTTGCAGTTTTACACCATTCTAAAGATGAATAATACACGTCGAAAAAATTTGACTGCTACATAGAAAAATTCCCAGATCATTCCAACCAGTAGAAAACAGGTTAGATAAGGTTTCTTTGGATTAGTTTAAGTTAGATACTTGGTCTTTATATATGTTTTATGATTGAATTAACTGAGAATCGGACCTAAAATCACCTTCGAAGAGCATCTGGGAAACTTTCTGAACAGCACCTTAAAATTTATGCAATTTTCTAAACACATGCTGAACTTGTATTCCTCGTATCAGTTGATCTAATGGCGATCCCACAATGAAACTTAGGGAGATGTAAGAGGACAGTATAAAGTATTTTTGTGAATTTTATGAAATTTTTGAAATTGTGGGTTTTTGAGAAATCAAAATTTAAAAATGTTGAGAATTTTTGAAAAATACATCTTTTTTAAATAGTCTATCGAGTTATATATCATACAGAAGTCTATTTCAGTAGCTTTAAAATGAGCCAAGGATAAGCTCTCTAGGACAAAAGGTTACAGAGATAGAGCCATTTTTGTGTACGAGGGTGTGTCAAAATTTTGCAATTTTTCGAATTTTCAATAATTTATATTTCAAAAACTAGCGGCTCGATAAATCTAAAATTTTGGATTTTTTTTTATGCTCCTAAAGTATAACTCATGTACCAAAAATCATTGAAATCTGAGATGGTGAGACAGATTTTTACTTAAAATTGTGTTGATTTGACGTGGAATGACTCATAACCAGTCACCAGGTATTATATTTATTGATTAAAGATACAAATTGTAATGGCAACCGAATATGCAAGGACAACTATTATAAAAAATAACATTTTATCCAACATCTAATCCTCCACAACTTCTGCGAGTTCTGTACTACCATTGTGATGGTTGTCAAACTCCTATTTCCAACTCGATTTTAGGAGGGTATCAAGATATAAGGTGAGTTTTAAAAAACTTTCTCTTAATCTATAACTATTCTCAAGGCAGAACTATTTTTGTACCTGAGTGCCAGAACCGTGTAAGTCACTACTTTCTTTCACATACAAACTAAATGGACAAACTACAGAAAATAGACTTACTTTTTACATTATTTTAAGTTGTTTACAAGAAGAATCATGCAACCATTATGTGAGGACTTCCGAATACTGTACAAAACTGCCTTAATCATGATTTGGCTAAAATTGGACTTACATGGTTCTGGCTCTCAAGTACATATTTAATACCTTCTTCTCTATTCATTATTTCAAAAACCATCCTAGCTGTCAGTACTACTTAAGTGGTTGTTAAACCTTTTTTGAGTCATGGATCCCTGTAAGAATCTGATAAAAAGCTATGGGCTTACTCCCAAAAAATATTAACGAACACACCTTTGCATGCAGTGTATACATGTACTTTACTGAAATTTATTGTAAAGATATACGTAATTCGTAACTGCAAATAATTCCAATTCTGTGAAAGGTTTCGTTCAGAAATATCACACCCTACACAAGCTAAAGTAACTCCAAGTAGTCTTATTAGTTTCTCATAACACTTACACTTAGTGAATCTGACCCTCCCGGACCCCCCTGAAATCCATCCATGGACCACTTAGTGGTCCCTAAACCCTCTGATATAGATCATTAATCTTCTTTGATGTGGAGGTCTACTATACTGGTTCATTTTTTAACATACTACCAAAACACTTAACTCCTATCCTTTTGCGACGTGAATTAAAATAAGAAACAATGTTTTGATACCATCACTTGTGAACGATTAAAGAAATAAAAGGTGCATTCGAAGAGTGGATTGCGTTAATTCAGAATAGTAGTTCACTAGTGTAATAAGTTTTGCCAAGAATACTATTTAACAACGAAATTCCCAACACGTACCGAATTGTGCTGTAAGGAATGTCAGAATAACCGTGTACAACAACAAAACACGAACAAAATTTCGCAAAAAGTTAAGCATAGAATTATATTGCTCTATAACACTATTTACCAAGCAGAATATTAACCTGATGTCATAAGCAATGCAAAAATCACTTGAAATCGTGCAAGACAAACAAATTAACAGGATCTTGTTGGTGTAATTATATTCATCTCTCACATGTAACTGAAATACTTTCTACACAAAACTGAACACAAGATCGTTTGAACTACAAAATAAAGAACTACAAAACAAGACGGTTCAAGAAAGTAACTTACACGGCGCTGTGCTTCTTTTGTACACTTCGACATATGCATCACTTCATGTGTTGAAAACATTTTCGCTCTATGAGTATTTTCTCTACAATGGGCGCACAATGCTTGGCCTAAAATACGAAAATACTTCTGTCATTTATACATACTAGAATTCATAAATAAAAATATAATCTACAAGAATATTATAAACCATTCCAGAGAATATGTTAAAAATAATAGTAAAGTTACTCCAGTATTGCTACGATGGGTCTACAAGAAGTTCCTGTTCAAAATTAGAAAAAGGATGTTACACAAAATTATTTTCTATCAGGAATTTGATTCGCTCTGAATTTCAAGCACAGAACTGCTCTACTAGCTTTGCTGGCTGGACTGAGGAGCATAGTAAGCTTCACAAGGAAACCATCAAGTCAAACAATATCAACGAAACACTCAAATCAGCTCCTATGCATTTATTGTTTCACTGAAGTTCACTAAGACGAATTATATCCACTTTCATTTTCCAACTGATATTAGCTGCCTGGATGTATTTCAGTTTTCATTCGTCTCCCTGATTTCAATTCGGTGTATCGAAGTAAAAACGACCATTTCTATTTTCAAGGTCTCTTCTTTTTGGAGGCGGGGGGGACATTATTCGCGTAAGAGAATTTTGTTTCGATTGCCATCCCCAGCTTTAATTAATACATTACATTTGTATAACTGTTCCAAAAAATTATGCCATAAAAATTGCGTTACAGAAAAAAAAGTATATACATTGAACCTAGTTTATCCAGAAGACCGGTTCATCCGGAACGATTTTCGAAAAATAATACATCAATTTTTCATCAGTTATAAAATAGGTATACAAGTTAGCACGTCTATTTCTTCCTTCTTTGCCCTCAATTTATTAAAATAAATTTTGCCTTCTATAAAATATACCATTTTGTTACTGTACTTCTGTATTTGAGGGCGCTTATAATATGAAAAAAAAAATATTAAAAAATCGTAAATCTGTTTTGTCCGGTCCCATCAAGCACGGAAAAACGAGGTTTTAATATATTTATATAAAACAGTCTCAACAATAATTAATGATCTTGCAGTAAGTACCATAAACATGTTTGCAGAAATGAGACAACAATATGTTATTTTTCTGCAACAACACTCCATTGTATACCATACAACTTTTATAAGTATACTAACACACAACAAAAGTATGTATTGAAAATTAAGTTTCTTGGTTACTATACGCCTAAAATCATTTAGAATATCGTTGAAATGCTGTGGAATAAAAAAAAAACTTAATTGTTGCCTCATTTTGTTTTTTCATTATTATTCAAAACAACTCTAACGTGAACTATTTTCTTTAAACACCCTTTGACTCAACGCCAGGTACTTTTAAAAGTAGGCGAACAGAACACAAACAAACGGAAACACAGCTCTGTCCACTTGAAGTAAGTACGCATTATTTAGTTCATGGGTACTGCCTCACTACATACCATCAAAGAATGGAATTACGGGAGGAAGGGGCGATCCTGTCTATCTTTAAGGATATTTCCAGAATAGGGCCGCCATCTTGAATCAAGGACATTAAAAATAAAGGAACAAAATCAAAAAAGGTAAATTAGTTAAGTACTTACACAAAAAATCGAAAGTCAAAAACGTCACAAATGAGATTATTTTGAAAACTTTTGGTCTCTTCAGCAGTGAAAACAAGAGAAGTGACGATTTTCCTTCTCGCTACTGAAGAAATCTGAAATATTCTGAATATCCTTGGACCAACTTTTCAGTCCACAACATTTTAACGAGTTTATTATAGATTTAGCCAAACAATTATAAATTTTGACAGTTTCGACATGTGTCAATAAGAACATGTAAAAACATTTATTTCAAATGCAGAAAAACGTAACACCATTTTAAGCCAAAAGTTAATGTGAATCTTGTTTAGGTTGCAAAAACCTTTGAATCAATCATACTGTTTGTTGATTTTAAGCGTAAAATAGTTCTAATTCAATTTTCCAACTTCAATATAATTGTTTTATGGATCTTCAAGCAACTACATATCGTAAATATACAAAGGAGTAGAAAATACTTGAAAGTAGGCAAATATACTGCATATGTGAAATAACGTCGAAATGCTATATTTTGTAGAAGGCACGATAGAGATGCTTTCTGTAACAATGTCAACTAAACTCGTACATTATCGTATTCTTTGATGTTCAAGATCATTTGAAATTAAATGTTAATTTTGAAATTACATCTCGGCAACATTCTTGTTTAATGTTTCGTCATCTCTTTAAGTACCCACCCATCACTTGAGATTAATATTAAGTTTACAATGAATTTACTTATAAGTAGTTTTAATGACGTATATGTTGGTTTAATAATCACATTTTATTAACTCTTGAAGTATGTTTTGTAGTTTCACAGAAGTCTGGATAAGCTTCGAATGATCGGTTATGTAGTTTCCTGTTGCAGACTGTTAACAAGTGATTCATCCTCCCAGCTGTGCTTGGAGAGTGAGGGAACTTTTGTCTCAGTACCAGACTTGGCAATGAGATAGAGGGTTCCGTAGCAACGCCTTTGCAACTTGGGACACGGTATTGATGGTTACTAACCTGGTACTCATCCGCCTTTGTTGCAGATAACTTTCATCGGCGCCACTTTAGGAAGGTGTGTGTTTGTCACGACGGGAGGGATCTTATTCCGCCTGAGAGGGCTTAAATTCAAGAACTGTTGAACAACACCGATAAAACTTAAGCTGAAATTGACACAATTGTTGGATTAAATCAGCATCACCTCCATGGACAGTAATAGGTGGAAGAAAACGAAAGATTGGTTAACGAAGGTTCGCAGAAACAGTAAACTGCCACCTAAACAGCTAAATCTCGGTTTCCCTTTCCTTCTCACGAGATTAAAATCCATATCCATCAGGTAGTCCTCAACCATGTCGGAGGACAAAGATGAACTTGGTTGATGGATAGTATGTGCAGACTCTTCCTGAGCTAATTGTGCAGCCAAAACGTTCGTCAAAGTCTTAATGCTTGTAGCGAGAGGCGAAGTTCAAGCTAATTTGGAGACTTTATAGGGACTGAAAGTAGTCTTAACCCGTGGAGTTCTAGAACTATGCACAGGTGTTTTTTGTCCCTGACTCTGTGTCGGCATATTGTGAGAAGTCTCTGATCCTTTGGGAGGCGTTCGAGGATCTACATGCACATCAGACTCTGTTTGAGATGATACATGAACTGTCTGGGTACCAACCGAGACAGTTTTAACTGGTATCCTGGCTACAACATGTGAAAACGCACCAGAGGGAAGGGTGCGCTGAGACACTCTTAATCGACGTTTAGCATCACCAGCATATATTTTCTCTACCATCAGCTCTCGAATTCGTTCTTCCTCCTGAAAAATAGGACAGTCACGCGACCAGGCCGTGTGATCACCCTTGCAATTAACACACTGAGGTTTCAGTGACTTACAAGGATCCGCACCATGGCTACTGGTTCCGCAAATTGCACATACAGCAGAGGTCACGTTACATGACGTGCTGGTGTGTCCATAATGTTGACATTTAAAACAGCGGAGCGAACTTGGTATATAAGGACGGACAGGCAAGCGATAGAAAGCTGCCTTCACGTCCTTAGGAAGCTGAGGCATGGCAAATGTGAAAATTAATGATCCTGTGGGTTGTAATTGGCCAGTTTTTCTGCTGTTGATGCGTTTAACATTGACTACGCCTTGACTGGCGAGCTCTTTGAATCTCCTCTTCAGGAACATCCTGAAGATCCCAACAAGTTATTACGCCCTGTGTAAAATTCAGTTGGCGGTGTGGCTCAACTACAACTTCAAGAGGTCCAATTGATGTCATCTTCAGGAGATTATTTGTCTGTTTGTCAGTAGATGTCTCCTCTAATAAGGTGCCATTCTGAAGCTTTTTAACATTGTGTAGCTCGCCTGCAACATAAGTAAGTTGTCTTTTAATTATGAAAGGGGATATCTTCTTCAAACCACCTGGATTGTCTGTTTCGTTCTTTACTTTAATTACAAGATATCGTGTGATAGTTGGTACGATACTTGTCTGTTCCTCTACTTGTAGTTTATCTTCCTTGTCACTGGTAGATTCATTAGCTGTATGCGCCTTCTTACTTACGTCAGTGACTTTCTCTTCATTCTCTGCTTTTCTTTTGGCGAAGGTGACTGATTTTTAGGATGTGGTGGAGCCATGGTGAATGAAAGCCGTAAATGCCCACACTTCGTCTTCGTTCTGAGGAGCCAACGAGGCTGCCGGGTACTACCCTCATCACTCTTGTCAACAAGCTGGAAATCGAGGCGAAGTCCAATGACTTGGCGTCGAAATCACTTGCACTCCCGACTGATGGATACTTGGGACACCCACTCCCCCAGAGTGTTGGCGAGACCAAAGGTCCGAAGAGCTCGTCATTTAGGCCTATTGCTGATAGTTTATTTAGAAAGGAAAATTAAACTTGTGGTTGTATCCTTACTCGTGAACAAGGGTTCAGACGAGACGAAAGTACCTCATGTGGTGGATTGTCCCCATGAATAAGTCAAGGGTTGTTACCCGATACACATGCAAACTTGCACTCTCATATGGGAGATAAACCACCGACTCCACCACCTAGGTCTCGGATACCAACCCGGCCATCTCGAGAACGATTACAAGGTACCGATACAGTGAAAGGTTTAAATAATATGCACTGTATAGACAGTATGTATCCACTGAAAAAAACATGTAATCAAAATCTCAAAATATTTACTTTATAGGTCCAGTGCACTTTATTGCAGCCAATATGTGTAATGTGCACTTTACTGGTGCCAACATGGCAAGACCAGCTATACAGTGTAATTTTGAAAGAAAAATGATAGCGTATATCGCTCGATAGTCAGTCAAACTGCACAATTGTGGATGGAATTGGACACCTACAGATTTCTAACTGTATTGGATTAATTTGTGCGGAAAAATTCTTCTGTAGATGCAACCTTGGTTTCCAGTCTGAGTAAGACCCGTGGAGACTTTTACACCCAATTTAAGTTTTTGTTGGATAATACCAACTACAGGCAGACTATCTGTGTCCAGTTAAAGTCGACCTTTATTTCCATGATTGCTCATAGTCAGAATATGGCTACCTTTTTTTTTACCGTGTTATGGGCGAACATGTACTGTTGCTTAATTTTGTGAACGAAAAGTTCGGCATTTTGAACGTGCTATCCCTGTGTTGGGATGCTGCAACTGTGCAAGGGCTTATATCCAGTTTAGTCACGGCTGATGTTCTAAATAGTGTTTCGAAAATACTGTTCCTAACACTATAGAAGAATTGTTAGAGGTAGCATCGAGGTATGATCATACATTACGCTATCAGCAGGACTATAATGTTTGTCGTCGCTTATCGATGGGTAAGTATGCAGTTAAACCGCTTGTGTCAACCATGTTGAGAACAAATTAATTTAGTTCTGGAAATCATTCCGCCACGCGTCCAGCTCAGTTTGGAAATATATTTTGAATGACATCTCTGTAAATTTCGTAATCTATGGAATTTGAAGCGGAAGATTGAGTTTTCCATATATTCTTTAATCTGTGGATGACGTCACTACCTATTAAAATCAATTTATGGAAATGAGCTACTTTATTGATATTGAATACACTTGGTATTGTGTGATTTGACAATCAGCTGTTTTGAATGTTACGAACGTTAAGTATTACAGTCCGCGTAGAAGTGAAGCAGGGATTTTACTAAACATTGTTTTTTTTTAGGATTAAATAACCAGATAGCATTTTAGTACGTGATAATGGAAGCCTAAAGGTAAATACTTAATATTGTGATTTTGCGAAATGATGTTTTCTATGCACGAAATGGATGTTTGGTTTTATACCAGAGTTTTAACCACCGTCGGAATTGGTGGACAGTCGGTAGTTGTTTCTGAACATGTTAATGATAAGCTACGGTTCCACATAAACCGTAAACCCTTTGAAGAAACCTGTATCGTAGTGCCTGTCGACCAGTTCGATATGTTACTAGGATAAACATTTTGCTGCCATAATGGTGTACATACTATTCACGATAATAGAATGACAGACATTCCTTCTCACCAAATAAATGCTGAAATTGAAATTTTTGTTGATACGCCCTCATCGCCTTCTCTGTCTGCTGCAATTTCTCGTTGCAGGAAACCCCTTGAGAATCTTCCACCGAGCCAACTCGCGGGCTCTTCTTTCAAGGGGTTACAGCCTGCAACATCATCTAAACCCGCAATCCAGAAAGCAGAAGGTGATGTTCAATCGTGGTTTACCAGTGTAGACGCTAACCTTGGAGATCAGGAAATTACGCAGGTAACGCTGTAATAGCCAATAATTGTGCTGTAGATGAAAAGATACAAAAGTTCCAGAATGAGATTATTTCTAATTACTCAGATGTTATTTCAGACCGGTTGGGGGAGGTAAAAGAATTTAAGTACAAAATCGAAATGCGTGACCCAACTACAGTGCGCTTATAGCCACATGTTGTACGTAGAAATAAACTGAAGGAGTTGGATGAGTACACTATTAAATTAGTAGATTAGGGTGTAGTTGAACAGGTAGAATCTTCTACATACTCTTCTCCGTGCTTTTTGACCACTAACCCTGATAAAACCAAAAGACTCGTAACTGCGTATACTGATGTCAACTCCAAGGTAAGAGTTTATTCTTACCCGTCGCCTAACCTGGATGCCACAATTACTGGCATGGCGAAAGCCAAATACTATACGAAATTTGACATCAGGAGTGCGTACTTCCAGTGCAATTTAGATGAAGAAAGCAAACGATATACCACCTTTTGTACTCCCACTCGTTTGTTTATGTTCCGTAAAATGTCCATGGGTTTTGTCAATAGTAGCTTTGTGCTGGCTAGTTTGATGCACCGTATTTTTAAAAACTTGATATCTGAGAATTTTTATATATTTTATGAGATCTCTGCATACATACGGAAGATCTAAATTTGCACATGGAACTTGTAGTAAAAGTATTGGAACATCTAAGCAAATGAGGCATAACCGTATCCCTGCGTAAGACCTAGTTAGTGGCCACCAGGGTTAAATTCCTGGACTATCTTCTTGAGGATGGTAAGATGTGTATCGATCCTGATCGTATAGATGCTATTCAGAAATTACCTAGGCCTAAAAGTAAGCGAAGGTTGAACCGTCTGTGTGGGTTAGTAAATTTTTGTTCACGGTACATAGATAATTTTGCCGATATAATGCAGCCCCTTTTCAGATTAAGATAAAATTTTGTTGGGGTGTAGAACAGAATCAGGCTCTAGAAAAATTAAAGCAAGCTTTTTTGGACCATGTATTGAAAGTGACAGACACGGATTCCCCTTTCGTTATCCATTGTGTTTCAAGTACAAGGGCGTATGCCGCGACCTTGAGTCAATATGACAAGGAAGGTAATCTTCGACCAATTTACCTGTATTCTAAACTTATTCCTGAAACTGACTTTAATAAATCTCTTTGAACTAGAATTACGTGCTCTTGTGTTAGCAATTAATAAATTCGAGATTTATTTACATCAGAGTGTGCAGTATATTGTGATAACAGTGCTCTCACGTGGTTACTGCCTAATTATAAACGTCAGAGAAAGTATAACAACCATACTAGAGTGTATTTCTAGGTATCAGTTTAAGATTGTGCATAATAGATCTCAAGCTAATGTAGTAGCTGGGTTTTTTTCACGTGTACACAATGCCTTCGAGTTGTTTCCCAATATCTAACGATGCGATTGAAATTGTTGATCATGATGGAAAGGATATAATAGTCACGATTGCTATTTTTTGGGAACAACCCGAATTTAGCAAGATGATTAGTAATGGCAGCAAGAAGACTGTGAAAGCGTAGAAATAATAAATAAACAATAAGTGCCAGGTTATGTGCTTAGGAATAAGGTGTTATTAAAAAAAAAAAAAAACTAGAAAGGGCGAAGGATTCAGGATTGTGGTACCACAGGTCTTACGTAATAGTATTTTGAAATATTTTCACTACCAGGTAGTTGGAGGTGGACACGGGGGGTACAGGAAAACAGTACATAAGATCTGTGATCGTTTCACTTGGCAGAATATGTTTAGAGACAAAACTATTTATTGATACTTGTGATATGTGCCAACGCACTACATATAGCAATGTAAAACCTGCAGGGGAGTATTTCTCTAAAACAGAACTCAAACCTAATTCTGTGTGGTACTTAGACACCTCTGGCGCTTATCCAAGCAGCTGTGGTGGGTATAAGCATGTTTTTGTAGTAACCGACGCCTGTAGCAGGTTTGTAATGTTAGAACCGCTTAAATCTTTGAGTTCGAAAATAGTTTGTGAGAAATTACAAAGGCTGTTCCTAACCTTTGTCTATGTTAATAGGGTAGTGCATGACAGAGTGCTTCGAGTACCATTATATTTTCGAGTGCTTATTTCAAGAAATTTCTTTTTAATTGTGGTGTAACAGATGTTCCTACTACGGCGTATTTTCCTTCTTCTAACTTGTGCGAACGGCAGAACCGAATTATCATTCAAATGCTCAGATGTTACATAGATAAAGAGCAAAAGAAGTGGGTTCTTTTGTTGCCTAAAATTCAGTATACGTTGAATTTAACGGTAAACGATACCTTAGGCCTGTCTCCCGCTGAGGCCTATATGGGGGGGGGGGAAATTTATTAACCCACTGGATGCTAATTGGTGTCCAAATGATATTGTTTGGGAAGATGATGGCGGTAAGGATGAACGTCTGTACACCATGATGGATAAATACCAGTAAAGCGTGGGATAGTCAGAAGTTGTATAGCAAAAGACATCGACCTGTATAGTTTGTTGTAATAGATTTAGTATTAGTAAAGACATTTTTAAAATCTAGTATTGATAAACATTTCTTGGCCAAGTTGGCTTTTCAATTTGCTGGACCATACAAGATCTTAATTTTTCCTACTCGGAACACAGTATGGTTGGAGAGTGTAGGAAATCCCGATGTTCGAATTAAGCGGCACGTACAGCATATTAAACGGTATTTGGCACCTTGGCACTGATTTTGTAATGTATGATGTAAAAATGTTTTTTTCTTGTATTTGCTGTTTGTTGTATGTTATTTATGTGCATGGCATTTTTGAATGAGTATACATTGTGTGGAAGTATATTTTTATCATTACAAGATCTTGTTAGAAGTAAATGAATTGTATGAGTAGAAAGGTTGAAAGGTTAATCATTGTCAATATTCATTAGGAAAATGTCAAGCGGTAGAAACTTTTGATATGAATTTGTTCAGCGTACTGTAAGTACAGTTTTTTCTAATATTTATAATATATATATACATATATATATTATAAATAATTATTACTTCAAGTTCCGGATATCTACGCGCTACAGCAGTCAGTTGTTCTCCAGTTTTGATGCTTTGTCCGCTACGTGTCGCCACTGTCTCTTCAAACTTGTACTTTGTGAACACGTGAACTTCGCTCTCTTCCTCTCTACTTGAAAAAGAGTGGATACACGAAATATAGTGACTTTTTTTATGTGAATATGTGTGATCTAATGCGAAAGTAAGCTGTAAGTATTATCCTATTTTCTCCTTCATTTGTCTTAAATTGCCTTCCCGGCTTTCCTTTGTACTAGTTATACATATGTATATCTTTTTATTTAAAATTTGTACGTGGGGATATTTATATGTCGCGACATAAAATATATATATATTTATATTCCTTGATGTTCTTTGTACTTATATTTTGTCTACGTGTGAGATCATATTTGTACGCTGATATACTATAGCTTGCTACTGAGCTGACGTATTGAGTGACGTCACATGCGAGTGTCGTTTCGTTAACTTCGGGGTTTCTCGTGCTGTTTCGTTCTGGAGCAGCCGATTTTGTTTTCGCATTCGGTAGGTTGACGCAACTCGGCCATTACATAATGAACCATTAAGGTAGTAGGAACACTGGAGACAATTTTTTTCGTAATGTTACGAAGTATTTGATTGACTAATTGGTTAGGAATTAATTAACATATATTCGTGGTATTGTTGATTAAGTGGTAAGTCGTTTGGTCGAAGCTTTTGCTTCATGAGTTAAATAACCTGGAAGCCACTCTTTTTTAATACTCATTTAAATGTTTGGTGACATTTCTTTAGTTTACACACCCTTTAATGAAGTACAGTATATGTGTAATATGGCAAATTGGTATAGTATTGTAGTATTCTCAGAAACCTGTTGTGTTATTCCCCCCTATATTTGAAATTCACTGGGATACTGTACGTGTGTGTTTCTTTCAAGTGTTACAATGTGGAAGCTATTTAATCCATGTGACCTCGCGTAATTCGTTGGTAGCCATCTTCATGAAAGTTAGAAATTTGTTACGATTTATATTGCTTGCTGTTATATTTGTAGAAAGTTGGCTTATTCATGAATTAAAAAGCAATATTTGTTACGAGGCTACCTTTCTTGATATAGTAGTGAGCAGAACCACCATCTCTCCAATTAATATTAACATTCCAACTTCTGTTGACGCATGTCACGACAAAGGTCAGACTGGGATGAAAAATAGGACAGGTTCTGTAGCGGGGTCTATTGCACTTGCCATGTTTGGGAGGAGCGGGCGGGATTATTCTAGTACTGGTGAGAATAGTTTTAAGATTCAGATGTAATCAATAGACAATTTTTGGGCACGACGTGAAAACACAATCGCAGTATGTCTCCTTCCTACGCCAACATTTTTATGTGACGTCTGAAGGTTCAATACCTCAACTGCACACCACTCAAACCTTTCACCTGGCTTCGCTATATCAACCATATTTTCTTAATCTGGACTAACAGAGAAGGACCACTGGAAGCATTTCTAGTCTCAACTGCACCTTTCCAGTCAAATTCATTTGGTCCTTCTCCAGGGAACGCACGACTTACTTAGATGTGGATATCTGGATCAAGAACAATCAACTCGAGACAGACGTTCACATCAAACTCACCAACAGTATGCAATATCTCCATTTCAATAGCTCTCATCCATACCATACCAAACGATCCTGCTGTCCGGGAGTCATACAAATTATTTCAGTACCCTCTTCTCAGCTCTCATCGACCGTGGATATCGCAATCACCTCATCCATAAACAATTAAACTGTGCCTGAAATCTCCCGAACTCCAACCGGCCACCCCGCGAAGCTCCCTCTACTCACAATGTACCACCGCAGCTTTCAGGCCTTCCAAAAGCTCCTGAAACTGGCGCACCCCTAACTCACTGCATCATCTGAAAGATTTTCCCATCGTGCCCCAAAATAGTCTAGCACAGACTCCCGAACTTCAACACGATTCTTACCAGAACTAGAACAATTTCGCCCCCTCCCCCAAAACATGGCAAATGCAATCTTGATTCCAGCCTGACCTTCGTACTTCCTGTCACTCACAAGACGTACTCTTTTCGACACTCCGGCAGTTGCATATCTTCCAACCTCATTTATCTCCTATTCTGTAACCTATATTCCGCCTTCCACGTTGGCGAAAGCCAAACACCTCTAACAATCCACATTAACAACCATCGCTACTCCTCCAAATAACAGCTTCCGCAGCTCCCCATACCTGAACACACTTCTTATCACGGCTGCACCTTTGACGAAAACTTTCGAGTCAACATCCTGAGCCCTGACTCACCTGCCACAGTTAGAAAGAGATGGGAGCAGAATCTATCCTTTCCGCCAACCATGAACCCGGCCTGAACTGCATGTAACTCCCTACAGCGCAGTTCCTCCTCCTTCCATTCTCTTCTTCATTTCGTCTCTAGTTGCACTTTTATTCTATTTTACACTACTGTTCCTTTATTCTGCCTTTCCCCTTTATCATTATTATTTAATTACTATTATTCCTCTCCCCTCTGACTGTCTTCTTATTCCTTTAGGAAGCCCCTTACCTACTCCTAATAACTTCCGCACTTCATTCTCTATTTGGTGTTTTCTTCGATCCCTCTAATCATTATCCCGTCCCCATTACCTGGCCACACTGTTACCCAGCAACATGGCGTCTCAGCACACGTTCCGTACCAGTCCGCTGTGTCCTTTTTCTCTCCTGCCATGTGAAAACGCTTTTGCGAAACATTGCCGCTTCTTAATTCTGAGTTTAGAAAATGTGAGATCTTGTATTAAGATGGTCCAGGAAGACGTACATTTTACTTTATTTTAAAAAGTGAAAGGTTTTCTCATTCACATTCCAAAACAAAGAAAAACGCTGTGTACATCAATAATATCGAATTCTATCTAGCTCATTCCATATGTACTAAATTAGATTTGAATACAGATCTAATTAAGCATTGTTTGTAGAAGCTTTGAACACTGCTTGAGCCACTATCATCCTGAAGTAGGTAGTTTCGGGGGCATTATTATTATTTAACTAGGCATTGCGTTTAACGAAATTATAGTTAAAATATTTAATATCGTTTTATTCAAGAGGCTATTTATTATGATGGTCTCCACACGACGTTATAAAGCCCCATCTCATCATGAAAACATTCCTATCATGTTCAACGGTGAGTACTTAGTAGTGACTTTCATTTTCGAGGCAATGAATATACCTACGTTATCTACCATGTGGTTTTTGAAGGACCGAATCGTGCGTGAAGAAAGAAATCTTCTCGGTGAGCAAAGCGGCGACTTAGAGAATGGCAGTTTACGTGGTAAACTGAACTGTACACATAAGAATCATTTATTATTTCGAAGAGCAAGGCCTCTGTTCTGATGGAATGCTCTGATAAAAGTTCGCTTTAGTGGTGGGTAATGTGATGTATTGTCACCGAAAGCTGTGCAGTTTGAGATGGCGAATGTTAAGCATACTTTTGAACAAACCATATTCATTGGTTGTTACCGAGTGCAATACCAACGGCAAGTAGGTTAGTAGATTCTGCTCCTTGCGGAATACCCGTTATATTTCTTCTCGTCCCCAGAACCACATTCTATTACAAAGCAATACATGATTTGTTTCTAAAGCAGTCTTACTACATAACAGTGAATTGCGTAGAAACTGTACCTGTTCAATTTTGAGATGGCAAAAATGTATAAGCAAATATATCATATGATAATGTATTTTCATGACCAAACTACGAAAAACTTATTTTAAAAAAATAACATAACAAGAACCTTCGACATTTTGCAGGGACTGCCGTACTCCGAAGAGTATGCATAGTCAGTTCCATCTGTTGCAGTATCCATTTTGGCATCAAAACAAACCGAGAAAATGTAAAAGCCATTCATAGCTGCCATCTACGCAAATAAAAAGAAAAAAACAAAATAACATTAACATACGTACAAGCTTCCAAAAGAATGAAATATCCTATTAGTACTAAAAATCATAAATAATTAAGAAAAGGAAGATAACAGTAGTAGTACGTTTTTTTTTTTAAAGTAAGTACAATAGTTTACCATGCAATGCAAATGAAGCATAAAGCATAAATTTTATTCAGATGTACACACCACAGAAGCAGGAAAAAACAAAACAAAGGCAGTTTCAGAATAGTAATGACAAGTATAATTCACCTAAAATAAATCAATAAAGAAGAATATCCTGTAACGACTTAATCCCAAATAACTCACAAGATCCACAATCTCACTGGTCTAAATCTCTAATTCGAAAATTTTATTAAGCCACAGTTACATGGTTTCAGCGATCTAGCACGAATTTAATAAATTAATAATTACAGCGATTCCTGTACAATACTTTACTGTACTATTTCATGAAGACGTCATCCAACTTAAGCGTTTTGACATAAGTACATAACCCAACGAGTGTTTGAATCTTAAGAAATGAAATATGGATTCAATTGTAGATAACAAGACTCTTGAATCTTTATCAAGCTCGACTCGAATCACTAAAGACTCCAAACGACGTAGTTAGACCGTGGTAAAGGAAACGGATATGACTTAGCTAGTAACGTATTTGAAAAGTCGTAAATTCACGAAATTTGTATCCAAGAACCGAGCTAAATAACAGATCTTTGATATCTCCGCCCTCGTCATCACGTACATAATCTTCTAAAGTTAGCAGCAATCCACGTATATGCTCACTGGACAAAAAACAATCATCCCTTGTACATCTTTAATGTCGAGTAACTCTTCGATTCAACCGAATAACAGCAAGAATCTTGTATAAGTATGCCAGTAAACGGATAGAGTTGGCATCAATTTTCAGCAACTGTCGCATCACCAAATCCCGAAGTTCATTCAGTGTGTTTGGATGTCTGTTGGCGTTTCACCCTTTATTTTCTATCGAATTCAAATCTGAGAACTTTGAAGGGGAAGCTACCTGCAAGAGTGCTTACGAGCGTTCGTCATACCAAGAACACAAGCACTTTTAGTACAGTCCACAACTGTTATCTTGGAAGACCGGATATCCATTTTGTGTGCCTTCCGAAGATACTTCATCACGAAGTGCAACTCTTTATCAGTTAATTAATACCAAATGTAATTAAACCTGTTCAAGTGCGTAGTAATTTCAAGCAAAGGATTCAATTTATTATAAATGACACTCCCAAAACACGACAGACCTCCACTCAGCCGGAACAATCCCTTGACCACGTCTTCATGGAAGATTTCAATTCGATCTTCGATGCACTCTTCGTCTGCAAACAGAAACGAGACTCATCGAATCAGTCGTCGACTGTCCAGTGCTTGTGGTGGGGAATCAGTGCTGCCACCGTGTAAGTCAGTGAAAATTAGGGTACTTTAGGGACTTCTTTAACATAATAAGGGACTTTTAGGGACCATAAAAAATACATAAATAGGGGCATATAGGAACAAAATCTTTGTGTCGGGTGGGGGGGGGACAGATTTTTCTATTTGTAAGGTAACAGTTACCCTTCCCCAAATGATCAAAAATATGTTAAGTTATATATATATAATAATAATGCAAATGTTTAGGGCGTAATGTAATTTAGGATTGAAAATTGCATTACTTATGATTAATAATTGGGGGGGGGAGTGTAAACTCCATGAGAAGACGTACGGCTGGCACCAAAAGAAGGTAAAAGTTACAAAAAAAAAAATGTTAATACATATTACGCGCCATCATTAACCTATTTCTGTTCATATAATTACCCTTTCATCATATAATTACCCTTTCAAACAAAAAAAAATGTTAATACATATTACGCGCCATCATTAACCTATTTCTGTTCATATAATTGCCCTTTCAAACATTTTTTTCTTTTCTTTCTGTTGTTCCTTAAAATTGGCATCAAAATCACTTTCTTATGTTTATTCCTAAAGAATCAACTGCTCGGAGGCAAGACATTGCTTTCCTCGAAATCATACTCTGTAATATCCTCTGACACCTTCTTACGTATATTTCCTAGCATAGCTTCGAGAAGATAACTTATCGCATCGTACAAGACGTGAACACACAGCTCATCTTTCCAAAATGCCCACGTCAATCTTATAAAAAGTTTTACACTAGCGAGAACAAACACGATTTAAGTTTCGATTATTAGTTTTCTTAAGAGAAGCAATTTCTCTGTTAGTTCACTTTGTCCTTTGTTGAACTTTTCCACTGAGGAATAAACTTTAAAAAATATTTAGCTAAAGTAGGTTCTAGAATTCTGTAAGCTGCGTTCTACATCAAAAGCCATCTACACGAAACAATCATATTATTCTTTATCCCTTTAAAAACTTTTCACCTTTAAGGAAAAAATGTAAACAGACAGGATCAAATCAGAAGCATTGTCTTAGTTCATCAAGCGCATCTCTGTATACACTGTAGATGGTATGAATATTACCTAATCTGTCCCGGCCCCCTTTCTTTTAATAGCTCATTGTTCATAAGAGAAGCTACCTTTTTATTTAAGTGTGGTCCGTCGATTCCTTACATAATCAAATTCTTCCTAGTGATAGATGCATCAAAGCCTCTGAACTACCAACGAAGTAAATTTGAAAATGTCTGTTGCACCTTATTCCCGTTTCCTGACCTTAATCTGACAGTAGTTTACAATTCCTTCTTATCTGCGTTATTAAAAGTTTCATCATAGCAAAGAGTAAAAGGACTATCTTCCATCTATTTCAATCAAAGTTGATTGATTTAAATCAGACAATTTTTTAAAAAAAAAGATTTAAATCTAAATTAACTTTATTTAATACAGAAATGAAGTTTAGTGTTACTACGCATTCTGAGTTACGAATCGCAGGCAAGCATGAAATTCACCAAATAGTTCTTATGAAGGCCTCCCAGTGTGCCATTGCAAAAATAAAGGACAGTTTATATAGGGAATAAATACAGGCATCTTTAGACTTATTAATATAATTATATTTAAGCAAAGGCCACCCTTCACCCCAATGGGTTACTAAAAGCCTCATACGAACAACTTAAAATATTACTAAAATACAAAAATGGCACTTTGAAACTCCCCCCCCTACCCTAAAAATATCAGATTTGTCGTAGCTGGGTAGTTACCCATGCCTTTGCCTCAATTCCAGCATTTTATGAAACGAACCCTATACAATATACAAAAGATCACTGTGACCACATTAAAAATACAGAAATAAATAAATATAATAAAATTTAAATATACTATAACATGAAAGTAAAAAGAAAACAGATAAGAGAAAGCAAGGCATCAACCAGAAAGAAGTATGGATGACACCAGCTCATGTAAACTCATGTCCAAAATGTTTGTCGCATGTCTATATATATTTTGTTGTACGAATACAAATTGAAAAGGATTTCACTGGGTATTTCTCATGTTACTCTGTGTATAATCGGTAAAGGCACATAAATGTCATAAGTTACATATGAAAAGAGCTGTAAATAAGAAAATATAACGAAAAAAACAAAATTCGTTGCCAGTTTTGCAAATGTTGTTCCTTTCATTCTAATTTTCTCATTTATAGTGCTTTTGATATGAAATTTACCACATGCGCCTTTACCGATTGAGCATATAGTAGCATTATGAAAAGTATCCAGTGAAATCCTTATGAAAATACGGTATATTCTCACAAAAAAGCATTTATAGACATGCCTCAATCATTTTGGACATGACTAAATCCCCGGGATCGCCACACCCGTACTCACAAGTCTGTGAGCCACTGAGGGATGTTTCTAAGAATTTTCTAAAATTCCCCGACTCTCAGGGTTTCAAATTGAGATGCATTTTTTTTTTTCTTTAAAAAAAAAAAGGAACTTTTAGGGACCTTCAGAAAAAAAAAGGGACTTTTAGGGACTAGTGGCAGCACTGGGGAATCCATTTCAGCCTTGCAGTTTTGTCAACGAACTGTTCCAAATACCGGATGAGTGAGGTTCCCCTCTAAGTGTGCTTTTACCAATAGGCTGTTTTCCCTTCATTGACTGTCTGGGGCAATGCTAGTCTGGTTTGAAAGTGGTTTATTTTAACTACACGATACAAACGGCAGCAGTTTCTTTTGTGATCGCTGTCTTTAGTGTTACAGTAACTATTAACGGTAGACTGCAATGTACGTCATCGCTGGAAGACATGTTTAACGCTGCTTTGACATACCAGAAAAACGGCTACTTCCTGTACGCTATGTTTCTTAGGTAATCCATCCTTTGCCCACTCACTCACGTCTTTCTTGGGACCCATGATACACTGAAAGAACAACGTACATCGAATACCATTCCTTCACAAGGAGCAGACGAGACCTTATTTATAGACCAGTATTAATAGCAGCGTGATCTCTGTTGGTACCAAAATACCAACATTACAGAGGAGAGTAATTTTGTCCAGTGAGATTACATTTACCGTACACAGGGTGTTCAAAAAGTAAAGGCCATAAATTGAAAGGTGAATTCCTCAGACCGAAACAAACAAGTTCCTTTGTAGAAATATCCAAACACGAGTAGTTGTGGAGCTAGAAGCACTCTATGTGGCGAAGCATTGTCATAAATTACGATTTCTCGACAAATAATGACGTACGGCGTATCGGATTAGAAAATGAAAATCGAAGTTGCACCAAAGTATTGTATGTGAGTGAGTGAGGGAGCATGGGGGGTCCCATCTAAGAATTTCATTGTCAAGTAATGCTCAAATGCATTTCTAGGGATCAACCTAGTAGCGCAGTGGTTAACACACTGGGACGTCAAGCCAGCATTTCTTGGATACAACTTTGATTACGATTTGCTCAGCCGACACGACTTATAAACCATTATTTGTCGACATATTACATCATTTGTGACGATGCCGTAACACATTTGGTGCCTCTAGCTCCGAAACTACGCGTTTCGACATTTCTTCAAAGAAACTTTTTTTTCTGGTTTCGGAATTAGAAATCCGCCCTGCAATTTCACCAATTTTAAATTATTCTACATAAGAAAGGAACACGATAAACTATTTACACGGAAAATATGAAGGTGTAGACGCCACAGCTACAAAATAGTTCCCTAGTAGAAGACAAACATGAAAACTAAACACTAACAGTCTTTCATATTGAATTTGAGAAATACCAAGTCCAGGTTACAAGTAGGATTGGAGTAAAAAAGAATACTAAGTGAAAAATGAAACAATGACGAAGGCTCTTTGTTAAACTATAAGGAGTACGGTGAAAGAGAACTGGAAACAAACGTGGATCAAGTAGCAGAAGATACAAAAATCCGTCATCAAAAGTAGTGAATACATACATGTAGGCATATTAACAAAGGGCACATGCCAAAAATTCACAAAATATAATAGAAGCACTAATAAACTGCATACAAACATTAATATACACATAAATAGACATGCAAAAAAAGTTTTAATGAACTAAGCACAAGTTTCTTATAAAAAAAAATGCATAATTTGAGAAAATACACCTTCATTAAGAGAAAAATTCAGAACCATAGATCAAAATGAAGTCGAATAATTATAAATAAACAAACAGTTCAACAAAATACACATACATATTTTCCATTTCTTTATGATTATCATCCAAACATAAAAAAAAAAAATCGGTTGTAATTCTTAGATATAAAAATATAACCTTTCTGGAATAAAAACTGCTAGAAGAAAAATATCTAAAAACACTGTAAATACATAGAAAACTAAACTAACCACACGTGTTGCAGAAGTACATTGATGCTTTGTCTCTTTTATCACAGTTAGCGCAAGGTGGATTTTCTTGGTTCGAAAGATCAACTAGTTGCCGTATAAGAGTATCTGGTGGAGGTAGATTGGCGCCCTCTTTCAAAGATGTCTGTTGCCTGAAATAAAATTCAATACTATGAGTACTACAAATTATTATCTTACATACAAATGAAAGCAAAAAGTACACTGATACAATACTAGAACAACTACTTGTCCGTTATGGTAGTTTATTAACATTTGTCTCGCCTGGATATGGAGGAAGCTTATGTGAAACTACCTCGATATGTATATGTGTGACATAATCCACATAAAATTATGGTATATAAGCTTCTTTCTTACTGTGAATATTTCGCTAGAAGAATATAACATTGAATTTGAGCATCACACAACACTGAACGATGTGCTGTTTAAACGAAGAACCTTTAAGTTGTAATAATGAACTTAAGACTACTAATCAATTAACCCTAAGTGTCCCCTGTGGATGAGTGGTAACACTCGCTACTTTGAAATCAAGGTGTCGTAGGTTCGATTCCGTGAGGACACAAAGGTTCGGAGTTCACGTTAAACTGTAGTTTCCTGTCCTTAGAAAGTTATTTTCATCCGATGGAAGGCAATGGCAAACAACTATAGGTTCACTTGGACCAAGAACCTTCGGGTAGAACGCCCTTCATCAATCGATCATTTAACTCATTTCTTGTAAAACACATACATGCAAAGATTTCTTGTATTATAATAAAACTTCTACTAAATACGTTTTAATTTACACTACATAGACTAGTTCATAACAAGAAAAACATGTTTCATGAACCGCCAAGTAAAACAATAATCTTCTACTGTACACTTACCCACAAAGAGGGCAGACCATTTTTCCATCTACATCTCTTCCGCGTAGACATCTTGCACAGAAGGTGTGGTAACAAGCGAGAAGGCATGGCTCGCGATAGTAATCGTCACAAATGTAACACAGAAGGGGGTTTCGGGGATTGGGTTCTGCTTGTTCTCCTCCTTCACCAGAGTGGAAAGCCCCACCAGACATTATTTAAAATCAGTCGAGTGAGGTGTCCACTCAGCTGCGGATTGTGGTGTTGACGTCCTCTTGTATTTTGTCTATAAAGCCACCCATAATCATCTGAAGATAGCTCTGTGGAAGGAGGAGGAAAGTATTCGTTAAGAAGCTGAAATAATGACAAAATTCTACTCAAAGTTCTTAAATACCAGAAAATTAATATTATATTTACTGTTTTTATAGTATCTCACTAGTACAAATTCTTACACCCTAAACTTAAGAGAGAAGAAAAGGAGAAATTTTGGTCCCGGATTTTAGTTATAACATCACCCAGCAATTTGTCAGTTTTGACTGAGGGGATCTAGAGTAAACCTATTAGAAACACCAGCCACGAGGCTTAAGCCCAGAAGTAAGTTTCACCAACATATTTGGTAACCTTTCACTTTGCTGTTTGCAGGTATGTTTCTGTTCCACGCACTAATATCTTTGTACAGTGCAAAGAAAACGTGAAAAGTTGCAATGTGCAGAGTTCAAAGACACATTTCACTTTTACAATTGCTTCAACCGCTAAGTGATTCTTGAATAAGAGTCAAAAGTTGTATAGTTCAGCGCAAGTATAAGTTAGATTAAAGGATGAATATATGTCTGTGAACATTTGAATTCGGCCGAAATAAATTATGAAAATAAAAAATGTTGCCAGTAGATTTCATAACAAAGAGAAATGTAGCTAAGGATCCGTAGTATCCAAAATTAGCGTTCTTCTGATTTTATGTATTTTAAAAAATTAAATTCAGCCATGTGTTAGAATATGTGACAACAATGTGCTTGATGTAACATTTGTATTCAAAGAAAAAAAAAATAATATGACCTCTTGCTTCATCGCAACTCGAAAATTCAAAATGTTTCCCTTTTTGGTGTAATATGAGTTGTGCGATACGCCTATAACATATCCGAAGAAAAAGGTATTTACTCTAATACAATCGGTACAAAATTCTTATGCCAACTCAACAAATTGCTAAATTTCAGCTCACAAAATGTTTAACTTTTCCAGGATTTTATTATTTAAAAATTATGGAGAAAACGCAAATTTTGAGAATTACACGCCTTTGGCTTCACTTGACATATTTAGAAATTTAGTGCCAACAGCTCATAGGAACCAATCTTTTCCTACGGTTCCTTGCAAAAAGCTTAGCAGATGGAATATAAGGTAAAGATATCCCCTGTGCTATATGCACGCGCCGTGAACGTGCATGAGGGATGTGGAGGTACCGCTCCACATATTCTTAACCTACGGTACAAAGTGAGGTGGGATGGTCAGTCCCACGCTCGACAGCCTTTACCTTTCCAAGGTGCCCAGGAGTACCAAGGACACTCTGGTACACAGTTTGATGGGAAGCTGAGTCCACCTCAAAGTGCGAGGCATGGGAACAGTGTGAATAAAGTCTCCAGCGCCCTGGCCGGGATTTGAATCGCGCTACCGCCTGAGCCACGGCGATACTCTAGCTGATGGAATGTAAGGAATAATAGATATCAAATTCTTCTTCTAATTATAATAAATTTATCTCTTGAACTGTCATACCATGTTGAATTAAAAATCGTATATCAACGTAACATTGCTATGTGTAATAACCGGAGCATGTTCTCTGTTACGGATGAAAGGAAAATATAAGTATTTTTGTTTCAACCAGAGCACAGTAGTTACCACGAGTTAGTGGTATAACAATGCCTCGTGAAAGATACAATCAGCTTGAGGGAATGTTCAAACTGGTAGCCATTGTGGTGTAACAATCGCTGAGCGAAACACCTTGCAGCAAGTGTTAACATCAACATAGCAGAATTCTTCTGCAATCACTTGACGCAGGTGAAGAATATCTCAGGAGGACTAGGACAATCCCCCAACGGTCAGAAACCCGAAAATTAATTTTATAATTTGCGTCTTTAGGTGGTGCCATTAAGGGGTGAAAAACTTCTGGATTTATTATTAATTTGTGGTACTATTTTATAAAACCAAAAACGGAATTAGAAGATACTGTAAGTGCTGCTGAAGGTGCTCTTGCATTTCATACTGTTGTACATCACAGTAGTTAAGTTCATGGACTGTACTCCTGCATTGTTAAAGACATATTTTTCCAGATTCAAAAATTGCGTTAGTACAGTTTAGCTCCCTTGATAGCGAAGCTAGGACAAAGAGGACTTCATAATCCCGTTCATGGTGTCTGTCCGTGTCCAGAAATTAAATTTAATTAACTACAAGGTGCTTGAGGTGTCGTTGAAAAGATCTTGGAGCCGCCAGAACCGATTTGATTTGTGCAACAGTTCAATGTTGCCAATCCATTTTTTTAATCGATTGTTCAAACGGCTTTCATTCACTTAGACATAGCTGCGCCAAACTTGGCATAAATATTATTCGACACAACACAAAAACATTTAACCCACTTACCAGTGTTTCCAACCTATTTTCTCTAGAACGTTTTATTTTAATTGCATCCATTATTTTAGACACCAAACTCGGCAATTGGCATAAACATTTGACACAAAACCAACATACTGTGGATGTTCCAATCCCCCGCAACCTCGTTGTCAGTGTTGCCAACCCATGCCCCAAAATCTCAGGACCCACGTGGCTGAGGTGTCATTGGAAAGGTCTTGAATAGACTAGTTCAGAGCCGCCGGAACAGTCTTGATTGGTGAAACAGTTCAGTGTTGCCAACCCATTTTTTAAATTACTTGTATTCAGTTATACACAGCTGCGTCAAACTTGGCATTAGCATTGTTCGACACAATAGAAAAGTACTGTGGGTTTTCCCGTACCTAAGCACTATGTTGCCAGCCTATTATATATATACGGTATATAAAAATGCTTGAGTGGCTAAAATGTTATCATGGGCGATTGCTAGTAGAATCGCTTCTCTAATTTGTTTATTTAATATTAATTCCTTACGTTTTCCTCAATCATTACTGGTTTCATTGGCCGTTATAGAAAATAAATAAAATGATCCCTCTTATGTTTTCAGTTTCTAAGGATCTTTTTATCTTGATAACCAGCAGGCTCGCACAGTTAACGGCCGCAGACGTCAATATTTTAGATTGTACAGTGTTTATTCTGACAAAGTTGTTCCACGTACGTACCCCTGGAGTTAATTTAAACGTTAGCTAACATAAGTATAATCATCAGATTTAGAAAATAATATCTGCACGATAAACATAGCAGTACGGATTTCGTAGTTTTCTTCCAAATAATTTACAACGGCAGATGTCCGCACTTTAATACTGATAGCCATTTTTTTTTCTTCGCAATCTGACACAGCGCGGCAGTCTCCTTTTCTAACAAGGTGTCTACACAATCCACAGGAGAAAAATTCTTGACTTTGGAATGCCAAAAATAAAAAAAAATAAAAAGATGAAGAATTGTTGGGGCCACTAGGAAACCCGGGATTGTCACACCCAAACAAGATATTTGTCCCTGGGTAACTATTAAATATTTCTTAACACATCCTCCTTTAACATTAAAAGTTCACAATATCAAACATGCTTCAAATGTATAAGAATGTTCTTCTGCACATTTGGGAAAATGTGCCATTAAAAATAGATAAAAAAAAAAAAAAAATTACAAGGTTTACCTTACTGAATTCATGATCTGAAACTCAACGTCATTTATGATGTGAACCTTTTTTTGACTTACATGACCCAATTTTCGTTACTCTTTTTATAACTTCCAAGACTTGTACACACCCTGTCTAATACATGCATTACGTGTGGCTTTAAATGTATAAAACAATAAGATATTTTTATGGTATCCTATTCCAAGCTTTGTGATGCTAAATGTCATTCTCATTTATGAAGTCAGCACAATTGCAAGGACAATCTCTCTATATAAAACGAAATGTCTATTTGTTAAATCTACATCACCCGCGCATACGAACACTTGATTCAAGCCGAATTATAACTCAAATTGGTTTGTCTAGCATTTGTCTCTTCTGGGATTTACAATTGCGAAGTGAATGTTGAAATTAAAAGGAAAGAACACATGGTGATAGCATGTCAAGGCCGATCGGCGTAGCTTGGCTTTGGTTGTAAAACTGTAGAATTGGACAATCTACTTATTGCAATTAAAGACGAATTGTTGAAAGTAAAGAGAAGAACAAAACACGCTGAGTATACTTCATACAAAGCGTACAGAGGAGCAGGTGACACCGACCATCAGTTAGTGATCAGAAAAGTGAAGGAAAAATAGCTGTGCATAGTGAACAGGAAAAGCAAAGGCTCAAAATAACTTGAATTTTAAGTAAAAGTATTATTAGATAAACCGAGCGTAGGGTTGACTGGTTTGAACCAGGTGGTTTTTAAAAAACAATTGGTTTAAACCAAAAATGCAACAAATAGTGTGAACTTCATGGTGACGATTCCAAATATTAAACCATCTGCGTTAATTTTATATCATTTTCGATTCTCGATGGGGCCACAGAATTTCTCTAAAGTGCAAATAGAGTAGTAGTTCGAATGTCACTGTAAGCAATAGGTCTTCTCTTTCATAACCTTGCTGTCACATAAGGACGTTAAGCCTAACTAAACGAAACCAAATTGTATCTTTCTGCTTACCTGTTGTTTCATAGAGAAGCCAAAGTTAACTTTGGTGAAATACATTGATACAAATTGGCAAAATTTATCGACTGCATCCAGTAACGTGGAGCCCTCCGAAATTACGATATCTTTGTAAATCTACTATCGATTTTACGCGATATTTTCGAAATTTTCTGTAAAAATTTACACTCATACTGAATTTGGACCCCCACAAAAGCTCTGGCCCTCCCCTCTCTGAAATAAATTTCTGGGTACGTGCTGTCTGCATCCGTAGCTTATCAATGTGTGTCTCAGGTTCGAGTTCTGGTGGAGGGCAATTTCTCTCAGGTGCAAACCCAGTAGTGGTTCGGATTCCACTTTAAGCAGTAGTAACCCCGCTGCTGCATAAGAACACTAAGGAGAAAAAACCTATTTCTATCCATATGTACTGTAAATAAAAGTATTTAAACCAAAAAACCCTGTTACTTTTTAACATAGTATTGCCAACCCTGCCCGGCTGTAAAGAAAAATTATCAACTTGAAATCTCAAATAGGTTCGAAGTATTAACCAACTCGAGTAATAATAAAGATGACATTAATATTAATAATGAAAGTTATGTGAATATCATGCGATAGGCTATTCGTGACACGGTGAAGGGCACAGCAAAAGAACGTCTAGGCGAAAAACGACAGAAAACAAGCGATGGCTAAGCAATGAAACCGAACCAAATGAAAACCACTAAACACGAAACGTAACGCCACGCGCATGTTTGGAAACAAATAGTGAAAGTATCTCGCAGAAAATCGAGGCGACAGAGGAAAACGGTACGATAAGTAACGTTCGAGATCTATACAAAGGGGTAAACTCGTTAAAAAAAGGTTCCAATGCTAGTGATGACTAGAAATGAACGAGGAGATCTTCCGGTGGATGCGACTGAAATTCTCGATGTACGGAAAATCTATTTTGACAGTTTTTTAATGTACCCACACGTGAACGACAGAAAAATTGGAAATCAATACCGCAAAACCGTGGATACCCGAACTTAGGGAGATCGAAGTCGAAATATATATATGTATATAAACCTAATCAAAAATGTCTACAGAGAACTGTACTACTCCCAAGAAGAACTAGGAATAGAAAATTCAGAAAAAAATGATATCCCAGACGTAATGAAAAAGTGGATCAAGTATTTCGTGGGATGAAGAACGGAAAACCGCCAGAAGAAGAGCTCACAGCAGCGATGTTTAAATGGGGAGGTGAAAAGATGAAAGAGGAACTTGCCAAATTTTTCTCAATGTGCCTGAGGAAGAGAGAAATACCCAGAAGTTGGAATAATGTAATTATTATTTTATTGTACAAGAAAGGGGACAAAGAACGCATCGAAAACTAGACAAATTAGTTTACTGTCAGTCCTATACAAAACGTTCACCAAAGTTAATTTGAACCGTACTGAATGAGACTTGGATTTTAACCAGGAAAGGGAACAAGCCGGATTTCGTCGTGGAATCAGCACAATGGACCATATACAACCATTGAATGAAGTTATGGAAAGAACTAATGAATACGAACTTTCACTATGTCTGGGATATAGATTTTGAAAAAGTTCTCGATTCGGTCTCCTTGGCAGCAGTACTTAAATCACTTGAACATCAAGGCATCGAAAGTGTACACATCAAGTTACTGCAAAACATTTATTCGACTTCCACATCTATCATTAGACTACATCAAGAAAGTAAAAAAATTAAAGCTAGAAAAAGGGTAAGGCAAGGAGATTCAATTTCTCCAAAACTGCTTTCTGCGGTCCTGGAGAGAGTGTTTCAAAATTTAAACTGGAATGAAGTTGGAAATAATGGCGAATATCTTTTTCACCTACGATTCGCTGACGATATAGTCCTGTTTGCTTCAAGTGCAGAGGAACTACAAACCAGAATGGAAGAACTAAGTAATGAGAGTTCGAAAGTAGGCCTTAAATGAATTTAAGAAGAACAAAAGTAATGTACTATCAACATGCTGCAAAGTAGGAAATAAAGATTAATGGAGAGCCAATAGGCATAGTTGATGAGTATGTTTACCTAGGCTAGGTCAAAACATCGAATGCCAAGTTGACAGATGAAATAAATAGAAGACGTAAAATGGCGTGGAGTTCATTTGGAAGACTACACTATTTTCAAAGCAAACTACCAGTGTCTGAAGCGTAAAGGTTATAATCAATGTGTCTTACCTCTGATGATGTATGGTTGTGAAACTTGGACACTGAATGCGCAAACAACTCAACCATTAAGTCACGCAAAGAGCAATGGAGAGATGCATGCTAGGAGTATCTAGGAGGGGCAAGAAGACAAATTAATGGATTCGGGCACAAACAAAGGTAGAGGATGTAATCAAGACTGCGAAGAAGATGAAGTGGCGATGGGTTGGTCACACAGCTAGACGAACAGATGGAAGGTGAACGACAAATGTACTACATTTGATTCCCAGAGAAAAGAAACGATCGAGACGATGTCCAAATGCAAGATGGGTAGATGAAATCAAGCGTTTTTCAGGAGCTACATGGATGAGGATAGGAGCAGACAGATATGTGGAAAGAAAATGGGGAGGACTTCATCCAGCAGTGGATAGAAAACACAGCTGATCCAGGGTGAAAACTGAAGAGGGGAAAGGATTTATTGTGTACTTAGAGATTCAGGTATGGAATAAACGTTTATCCTTGCTGCTGCCAGAATATTTGATTACATTTTAAACACGAGAACAGGTGGAAAAGTCAAGGAGAGTTATCAACAGTGGTCACTCCTGCTTTTCTGCTATCTTCGTTCACACTAGGATTGTGCACGCCGAGGCCCCATATACACAATGTTATAAGTTAGGCCTAACGCCAGTTAAGCGCATATGGGCAACGCGTTCACAAAAGAAATATGAACGTGAAACAAACTGGATAGTCCCAACAACTTGATAAAAGAACTGTATACTTATGCCTCAGTGTAACAATTTAACCCTGACGATACCAGGCTGCAGACTTTGAAGCAAGAACTCAGTAATGCCAGTTGTCACATCATCCACCGAATAGAATTGTCTGCCCCGCAGGAAGTGTGCCATGGAACGAAACAGATGAAAATCAGATGGCGCAAGGTCGGGACTGTAGGGGGTGTGTGATAAAATGTCCACGCCATCCATGTCCGCAATGTGCTGGCGGACTCTTCTTGACCTGTGGCATGGAGCGTTGTCAAATTGGAGGAGCAGTCGCTTTCGGTTCACCAGTGCTGGATAACGACGGCGCACAATGTCGTATACCCGTTGCTGCTGTTCAGCATACAATGTCCCATCTACGGAACGACCATGTGGAACGAGCTCCCAGTGCACCGGGCCTTCGAAATTCTACCACACACACAGCATTGTCTTCTCTTCAAACCGCCCTCTTTGAACCACTGGCTGCGCCTCGGTACCTGGTCGAAGCCATTGTTTCCCGGTGTCAGGATAACGAAGAAAGATCCACTTTTCATCATTCGTGATGATCCGCCGCCAAAACCTGTCGTCAGTTGGGTTTCGAAGCAGTTCTTCACACATGGTCACACGTTGTTGAGCTTGAGCGGGAGTCAAATCATGGGGAACCATTCTCGGTTGCCTGGAGCGAAACCCAAGTTGATGCAGATGACGAACGACACTGGTTTGTGATGTCTGGATCTCATCTGCCAGCTGACGGGTACTGGTTCCTGAGTTTCCTTCAACAGCGTTCAGGAGGGCATCGATATCCGTCGTCACAGGGCGTCCAGTCTTGGGCTTGTCACCGAGACTGGTGTCACCAGACCGAAAACGTTGAAACCACTTTCTAGCTGTGGACGGGTGGACAGTACCTTCACCTTCTACGGCACAAATTTCCTTGGCTACTGCTTCTGCATTCAACCCCTTTTTCCAGTAATGGCGCAGAAGCACATGACACACAAGTTTCTCCTCAGCCATTGTCCTGCCAACTGTGTATTCAACGCGTAGTTCTTCCCACACACCGTTAGCGCTGTGATCAGACAGACACGTGACACGCTTTCTGCCACCACCACCTTCACCTGTTGTACACGTTGCACATGGTTTTCCGACATCGAGTGGGCGGGGCCACCCAACGCTACGAACATATGACTCACCCTGGTAGTTGGAAGTTCACGTGATCCTGTGAACGTCGAAACGCGACGTCACTGCAATGATTAACAAACTAGAACAAGAATACCGGAAAAGTCCATACAGCAGAGTACCAACCAAAAAATTAGGAAAACGAAAGAGATGAAACCAACAGAATATACTGCAAGTCAAGCAGCCAAGATCCTGGTCAGTACATGGCTGGGTGACCACTAAACCAAATGGTCTCTGTATGAAAGAGGAACTTAGAATACTAAAATAATAGTCCTGAGCCAAAGCTGCCTAAGGGTCTTAAATAAAGTCAAAATTCTCAAAAAAATAACCACAGCCACAACCACCAGACCGCTTAAACCGTATTCCACACAAACCAGAATACCGAAAAGAAACTAATGAAAAATTAAAACCTCACTCTGAGAAGAGTGGATACACACATATGGGTCCATAAATGTGCACAAGTGGCCGTTTCATCTCAAATCGGGCAAAATCACGAAAAAGTTGTCAGGTGACCATGAGCAATATCGTTCAAAAAAATATATGTGAAAGGCCCATGTGTGTAATGAGCACTCCCAAGATATTTCAGAAAAATATCCGATGGGGGCAATGATATTCACATTCCAAGATGGCGTCGCGCCCCGAAAATGACACCAATGAAAATACAAGAAATCAGCCATAACTCAGGAACCGTTACAGATACAGCAATGATTTTTGCACCGTTGCAAAGCTAATTAAATCTACATATAGTTGTAGGAAGCACGTTGCAGTACAGCGAAAGGAATTGTGGGAGTTAAGGAAAATGGAGGGGAAAAATTGCAATTTTCAAAAATCAATAACTCAAAAACCCCACCCTCAATTTTTTTTAAAAATCGCAG